>CABFWB010006378.1:14290-33954 GCA_902151455.1 Timema bartmani
CCCCTTCCCCCCCCCCCCACCCCTTTAGCTCGAAAGCCTCTTTACGTTCACAAAATATACGTAGCACTATTACATTTATTTTCAAATTATTCAATTTCTCTGATCAAGAAATAATTAATCGAAACCTCCCACGATTGTCTAACCAATAGTTTCGAGCTATCTGTTTCTAGAATTGACAATTTCAAATCTATCTGTTGCGAGGATTGACAATTCCAGATCTATCTGTTGCGAGGATTGACAATTTCAGATCTATCTGTTGCGAGGATTGACAATTCCAGATCTATCTGTTGCTAGGATTGACAATTTCAGATCTATCTGTTGCGAGGATTTACAGTTCCAGATCTATCTATTGCAAGGATTGACAATTCCAGATCTGTTGAGATTCAGTGAGAAATAATATTCGAATGATCTTACTCCATAGCGAAGTTTTGTTCAAAAACAACTAAACAGAAAGCGTTTCGAGATTGTGTCGCGTTTTCGTTCAACGACCCAGACAAAGGCGCCCACAGGATTTTTCTCCGGCGGAGGGGGGAGGTAAAACGGGGGNCCAGATCTATCTGTTGCTAGGATTGAAAATTCTAGATCTATCTGTTGCGAGGATTGACAATTCCAGATCTATCTGTTGCTAGGATTGACAATTCCAGATCTATCTGTTGCAAGGATTGACAATTCCAGATCTGTTGAGATTCAGTGAGAAATAATATTCGAATGATCTTACTCCATAGCGAAGTTTTGTTCAAAAACAACTAAACAGAAAGCGTTTCGAGATTGTGTCGCGTTTTCGTTCAACGACCCAGACAAAGGCGCCCACAGGATTTTTCTCCGGCGGAGGGGGGAGGTAAAACGGGGGGAGGGGGGTATGGAACCACCAGTAAGGCGAGGCCCGGAAAAATGTACTAAATTGAAGCCTCAAAAGATGCTTCTCCTGAAAATAAGATACAACATAGTACAAATGTTTCAAATTTATCCAAATTCGTGGGTGGACACTTGACCTTGATGACTTGAATGGCGGATGCTGTTGGAATTGGTTGTGCTTGCGCCAAACTATCAACCCTAAAGTTATCAGGTGGCCTTGTGCCGGGCGCTAGTAATTAGCTTTAGTAGTTATTTTCTATAACTCTATCTTTGTTGTCTGGGGAACTGTTTGAGCGCTAGTTAATAACTCTGTTGGGCGGGATTAGCTTCTTTTAATATTTATATAAATTAAAAATCTCAGAGGGGGGAAATTTTCCCCTCTGTGGGCGCCTCTGGACCCAGCCTTGTTCTTGCATATAATCCTGGATCTCACTGTGAGTGGTTAGTGTGTCTGGTATTGTGCGGAGCAGTTTTCAAAGAAAGTGCCTTTTAGAAAACATATATACATTGTTTGCAGCTGATTTTATAATATTTTAATACTATATCTTTTTTTTTGCGTTTGTCATATTTGACCGTGAGACCTGCCTTATATAGTTCAGTCTCCTGTGTATGTAGAATTTCAGCCGCTCTGTGGGAACAAGGTACACCTTGGAGATTGTCTACACGTCATACCCGTAATTATATGACGTGATGATAGTAATTACGAAGGTGTGAAGCCAGTGGAAATCTTAAAACATAATTAATCAGACGATGTGACCATGGGAACAGTTCCTCTTTCGGGAAAATACCTATCGCACCGTGGGGAATTGAACCCGGGACCTCTAGATCAGTAGCCAGGGGTACTGATCATTAGACCAAGAGGTGGGTTTTCCACCAATGATATTTTAAAGATATTGATAATATCTATCAACATTCACAGCTGCAGATCATATGACTTAACGTATGAATACGTAACTAACTAATAACTTTAGCTGTCAGATTAAGACCTTTCCTATGAAAATTGGATTTTACCATTACAATAGTATTAAAAAAAATCATTTCGAAACACCCTTAAACTAAATAAAAATATGTTTCTATTTGAAGTTTAAACCTAAATACTTTTTGGCTAGGGAAAACCTCTAAAATAGTTTTAAAATTAATATCGTTCCCAGATTTGCTAGCCATTTTAAAATTAATATATCAATAATAAGCATCAAATTATCTTTAAATAAAGCGCTTCCCCGTTTTAATTTAAATATGTAAGCACACGACTTAATTTTTTTTTACATTTAAACTCCATGAACTCCCATTTTTAAATTGAATCAAAGAACTCTTTTCTTGACGATAGCAAAAAGATCTGAATAATATCAACATTACTTGAGAAATTTGCCTTCGTTCCGGTGTTGTATAGACACATTTAGTTAGTTAGGGATTCAAATCTCTTTTCTCTCCCCCATTCTTTATTCCTCTTTTTCCCGCGTCAAGATTACACAAGGAAGATTCTGCAAGAGGAAAGATTGATCTAGAGTAGTTTCAAAATGGCAGCGTCTTTCCTTAAGTTTGTCTTCCTTATACGCCACTTTACGAAAATTGACCATCCATACATCTAGTATTTAAAGTTTAGGTTTATTAGGTTGGATAATATTATTACAACCAAAATGTCGTGGACAGACTTACAAACTAACTGAGCGTAGATAGTGAGGTAATGTTTTAGTTTGACCATTCGTCAAATCGTCTGATGTTTGTTCCACGATAACTGTCACGTGCCTTGAATAATTTTAACGAAATTTGGTTGGTGCATTTATTGAACCTGGGCCAAATGATTTATGTAAATAGTTTTCCAATCTGTTTATCCGTTTAAACATAGTGGATACTCAAAGTTTTTTTTATTTAATAGTTCATCTTAAGTTATTTAAATTTATAGCTCTAAGCAGTAGATGATGTACCTGGGACGTGTTATTTTTAATTTTTACATGAGTTTGGGAGACTTACGTCTTAAGCCACGTGAATGAATGTTATTGCAATATTTAATTTATTATAAATACTTTTTCTGTCTAGTTTGATCACCAAGTAGAAATATTAACTTCAAATCCAAGGAGAAAACTTAAGACTGGACCAGTAACTGTTCACAGAACTACTAGTAAAACTTTAGTATCGATAAATATCGATAAAAATATAAAGAGTGCGAGGTTTACTGTTCACAGAACTATTAGTAAGACTGTAGTATCGATAAATATCGATAAAAACATAAAGAGTGGGAGGTTTACTGTTCACAAAACTACTAGCAGGACTGTAGTATCGATAAATATCGATAAAAACACGAAAAGTGCGAGGTTTACTATTCACATAACTACTAGTAAGACTGTAGTATCGATAAATATCGATAAAAACACGAAGAGTGCGAGGTTTACTGTTCACAGAACTATTAGTAAGACTGTAGTATCGATAAATATCGATAAAAACACGAAGAGTGCGAGGTATACTGTTCACAGAACTAATAAAATGCATCAGCTTTCGCACATATCTAGAAATGAAAACAGATTATTTTTTAACTTATTAAATCATTACAACTCCTACGATTTCGTTGGGTTGAAGGCTCTATGAATTTTTCTCCCTTCATTCTCTAGTCTTCATTTTGACGTAGGCAACGCCATCTTGCGACTACCGTGTGTCGGAAGAAGGGCGCACAGACGGACTACACAATAACTGAAAGCGGGTGTGTGATTTGTATGATGAGCCAAGCGGAAAAAACACTTTTCAAGTTGGGGCGCTTCAAAAGAACTGAAGATCCAGGTGAAACAACATTATTGACATGGAGATTTTACGTATTCTATAAACAACAAAAATTGTAGAAGAAAGATTTCACGAAACACTTCTTCCAACAGACATTCTGGTAAATACAAATGTAAAGAGCTAAAAATTACTCTTTAATTTTCTTCACTGTATTTACGTATTACTTTAATTATTCTGAAAGTAAATTAATATACATTAAGTATTTATTTAACTTCACGTTAGTTAACTTAGGATTATTGTGCATATGCTAAGCAAGCGTTGAATGAAGACATTCCTATTAAGAGTATTTAACTTGCAATTTCTTAACAAAATGACTGTAAGAACCATACTTACAAGCTAACTTAACGCTCGAACATACACAACAACGCTAATTAATTACTGTAAAAGGAGAATGATAGTTCTATAGTAGAATACGAGCCAATGAGAAGAGATATGAGCCAATGAGGAGGGATATGAGCCAATGAGAAGAGATATGAGCCAATGAGAATAGATATGAGCCAATGAGAAGAGATATGATCCATTGAGGAGGGATATGATCCAATGAGAAGAGATATGAGCCAATGAGAAGAGATATGAGCCAATGAGAAGAGATATGAGCCAATGAGAAGAGATATGAGCCAATGAGAAGAGATATGAGCCGATAAGTAAAGATAACGAGCCGATGCGAAGGGATATGAGCCGATACGTAACAATACGAGCCGATGCGAAGGGATAAAAGTAGTCCTTTGAGAGAATGACATTTTGACTTGGGGAAATTTTCGTCCGGGAAATAACATTTACCCGCGGGAACGGGTCATATTAAGAAACAAATTTTTGAATCTAGGCCTTTAATTGGTTTTCAAATAGTTAATATTAATAAAATAATTAGCTTTCACATTTATTTGAACTAAAAAAAATGCCGTTATAAGAATAAAATAGCTCTCGCTCTAGCGTTAGGTGTTGAGAAAGGTTCCTCAACAACCCTGAAGTACAACTGTACCACGATTAATTTTTTTAAATTTTGCCAAAATTTTAAAATTTCTCGTTTTTCAAAATATTTTAACCTTGTTTGCACTCGCGTAAAATGTTTTCTTATTCTTACTGTAGACTAAAACAAAATACTCTCTTTAAATATAGATTTAATCAAATAAAGCAATCGATTTAATAGAGATGAAACAAACTATAGTTTAAATTTACGTTTTGAAATCAAATTTCCTATTTGAAATTATGTTTTACGTGTTTGGAAACTTGATTTTAAACAGCCTTGTCTTTAAAACATGAATGCGTAAGCACAAATAAAGCAAAATCAATATTTTTTTTCCGTGTTCTCTACACAATCAGATGATTTTACAAAAGTAGAATCCAATAGAATGATTAAAAACATATTCGGGGAAAAGGATATATTTTGATTGAGTGAAGATATGTTTTTTTAAAATTATCACTTTCAAAAACACCATTTAAAGACAACTGAGCCACCATCAAGAAAAAAAGGACGACTGCCGTGTTATGTATAAACAAACATTCGGGATTTACTTTATTACCAGCAATGAAAATACTTACCTAACTTTATATACTGCTTTTTGATTCCCCCCCCCCTGAAATATACGCTATTAATGTTATTTTATTCAATAACTGAGCAATGTTAATGTAATAACAGGAATATTAGAGAGCCTATGCCTACTTTGTTCAAACAACCTTAAACAACCACGAGAATGACGTTTCTGTACTAAGTTTTTTTTAGCACCGCGTCTTATTACCTGTTCGGGTCATACGCAGTGATATAAGTAACTTAAGATAAAAATTATCATTGAAACAAAACTAAAAGTGAATGTTTTGTGTATTGAGACGCCTATATTTTAGTTTCTAAACTTGGCCTTGTTATTCGTATGAAGATTGTTATTTTACCCGAAAAAAATTCCGGGAAAAATTAATTTCCCGCCCGAGTTTCAAGAACGTCCATTTTCTCAATTTTTCCCCCCGAGGATCGGGATCCCTCCCAGGCCTATAGGAGCTGACGTGGAGTGATATGAGCCGAAGCGGAGCGATACGAGCCGATACTAGCCGACGCGATACTCCATAGTGTGCGTCTACTATAAAAGAGTTTGGGTGTTAATAAAAGTTTGTCTATCACGCCGTGCAGCGTGAGTGACTTCTTGGCGGTGCCTCTCGGTTCCGCCTTACCTGGCCTTCAAACAACCTACGTAGCTAGTAATTATCTATTTATACTATCATGTTTCTTCTAAAATCACGTGAGAACTAGAACGCGTGTGTCGTGATATTAAGGAAGAAGACCTCGCTCATGGTTTTTTTTTGTCCTGCAGAACTTGTGAATGAGCTACTTTTTAACTTTTTTTTAGTAACACGTCTTACTGCTCATTTGGGTTATACGCTTATACACTAATTACGATAGTGATTTTAGGGATTAGGAAGGTTATATTTATAGGAAGTGTACCCGCATTTGCATGGTGAAATAGAATGGAAAACCATTTTGGATAAACCACCCTCATTACACATCCGGCCGAGATTCGAACCTCAAGCTTCCCATTATCAGTGGTATAGTATACTGTGAGAGTAGCGCGTTAGACCATGCGGCTACCGAAGCGGGTGAATGAGCTATTATCATGATTTATCATAATTAAATGTTCTGTCTTTCGACACGTCCAATGCATTGTCCAAATTGAGTCCTTCAGCATGATTTAAGTTGAATGAATGTTTTTATTTTATTTTATTTTATGAATACCTCCTAAGAATTGTTATTACTATCAAATACGTATAATCTAAATGAACAAGACGATGAATGTAATTAAAAGTGTACTGGAAGAGAGAAAGAGAGAGAGAGAGAAAGAGAGAGAGAGAAAGAGAGAGAGAAAGAGAGAGAGAGAGAAACAGGCGGTCCTAAGTCTTTCTAGATTTTATAAACAGTGTAAGACATTTCTTTTTAAAATGTGTTGAAAGTGTTGTGGAGTGTTGCCAAGAGAAGAAGAGTTGGTCGAAGCTGTAACTTGTGAATTTTTACCATAAGTTAGAAGAACATTTAGAGACCAGGTATCAACTAAAATACATTCCGGTGTTTAAATAAACATTTGGAATACCTTTTAGAAAATAAAAACATATCGTTTGGTGATCCATAATGAACACATATTATTATATTACCATTGTTAGTTTATGGGTATTGATATTAAAAGTGACAGCTGCGAATCACGCAATTTGACGTATGAATACTTTAAAACTTGTCTATACGTTTTTTATAGCTTTCAAATATGTGCATTTGTGATTTTATTTTTTTGAGGTATTTAACGTATACTTTCTGGAACAATTGATTACATCAGGACATGAGAGTTTTCCACGAGCAAGAGCGAAAGGGATTACAAATTTTGACGGTAAACGTTTTTCCACACACCTTCTAGAGCTATTTTACATGCCACAATCGACTTGAGACCGACGGCTTGGTTCCCCTCCGACGGAAGTAGTGCTGTGCAATTTTATTGCTCGAGAAAAAACCGTCAACCCCGGCTGGGTTTGAACCCACAAACGTCGGGTTTTGAGGCCAGTACATTAACCCAAGACCATTCGTGATAAAATTGAAGCATATATCCATCAATCAGAGCCTATGCATGATTGGTAAAATGGGGATAACTTATCACAGGTAAAGTTTTAACAAGTTCCGCTTGCACTGGAATTGTTTATTGGTAGGATTAAAATAAAAATAATTAAAACATTCACTAAAAAAACCCCTCAAAATTCATTTATTTCATTCACTGGGCCACGTGATCCAATATCCATTTATAGAAATGAATGTACCGTAAAAACACGCACATTTTGACCTATCGCGACTGTTTTCAAGGATATTCTTCTCTTCTTATTTTTACCATTTCCCACTTCTATCCCCAACATTTCTCTTTCCCATCTCTATCCACAAAGTGCGCGTGCGAAAAAGAACTAGTAATTTACCATTTTGACACGCTTTAGTTATTCAAGTGTTTTAATATGAAGAGCAGTAATACGGGTGGAGAGTGGACTGTTCTAAATGAACGAGACAGTATTTTGACAGCGGCCAGGGACCCGTGTTAGGATTTCTAAATGAGTGTGTGGACCCCCCTCCCCCCACTACCCCTCCCCCGTTTATTTCCCTCCTCAGCCCCTCTTACACCCGACCCGTTATTTAATTACTGGATCGTGTGGTAATATTGCTCGATGTTTAAACGTGTCTGGATTCTAGGAGAGACAATTCCAGAATGTTTTTTTATTTTGCGGAGTCCGTTGTGATAATAAAGGATGTCTCTCAGTGTCTGTCGAGAAGAGTGGGAGGGGATGGGTGGAGAGAATAAGGATAAGGGAAGAATTAGAGGGTGAGTCTCTCTTTCTCTCTCTAAAATAATTTGATTTTCATCAGCAGTTATAGTCATGGGGTGTCCGTTTTAACCAAAGATAAATATTGATCTTGAGCGAGGGAGACATTGAATTCAATAATTTTTTTTTTTAAGCACCGCGTCTTTCCACCCGTTCGTATAATACGCATATTTACTAATAACGATAATGGTTTTAAGGATGAGGAAGGTTAAGGAAGTGAACCCGCACTTGCTTGGAAGGAACGTTGAAAACTATTTTAAAATAAGACCACCCTCAGTACACCAGGCAGAGATTCGAACCACGATCTCCCCATCATCTGCAGTCTAGTCAATGGCAAGAGTGACGCCTTAGACCATGTGGCCATTGAAGCAGGTAATTCAGACTTCTTTGGTGTGTTATTTTATTTAATTAACTTACTATCTAAAGGTTTAGGCTAGTGGTTAGCAAATCTGACATTTGCTTAGGTGCTTGGGGTTAATTAATACTAAACATTTACAACGAGGACGATTACGTCACATCCTCTTTACACATTTAGTAAGTAATGGCGCGAAAATGCAATAGTAATTTTTTTCGTATGTGTATAATTTCAAATGAAACAATGTATTTTTTATAAGCTTTTTTTATTTAACACCACGTCTTACTACCTTTTCATGCTATACGCGTATAGGTTTATTACTCTGATAGAGTAGGGACGAAGAAGGAAGCATTTTAGAGGTAATCTACACGCATTTGATTGGGAGGAGAGTGGGAATTTTTTTTTAGGGAAAATCACCCTCTGTAGACCTGACCAGGATTATAACACCGTCCTCCCCCTCATCAGCAGGACAGTCCAAAACTTAGTTATCTTTCAGAAATATAAAAAAATAATATATATGGTGTGTTTATCCAATAATTCAAATATATATATATATACATATATTTCTCAGCATAGCTTTAAATATATTGTTTCTGAAACAAATAACATATATATGCTATAACTCATGAACAACACGGATTTCCCTCCCCCTTATCTCCTTATATCGTGGGTAGCAACGTATTCGTATCGTCCAGTGAGAGAGAGAGAGAGAGAGAGAGAAAACAAAGATACACAAGTCGAAGAAAGTGATCTCGTAAATCGTCATCAATGGCGAGTTCCTATTCATGAGGGAGCTGCTCTCATCCTCTACTCCTTTACTTTACCCTTTTGTTCGCTGCAGAAAGAAGATAAATGTATGTCTCCTCTTTCTTCTTCTTCTATTTTTTTTTTCGCCCCCTTTCCGCGCACGAATAGTGAAGACGAAGTCCTCTTTTTCCTATTGTCACGCTTTTTCTTCCTGGAGTCTCTTGAGGGATTTAACATATACTGAGGGGTTGGCAGGATCACTTTTTAGAGTTTTCAAATTTACGCGACTCTTTTTTATTTTATCTCCCGAAAACTTGATTTTTTAAACTTTAAGAAAAACTAGGAACGTTACAATGTGGATTTATGAAGATACTTTTGACTGCTATCAACCATGAAAGGATTCAAACATAACTATTGAAGATAGGCCTATATTTTATTAGGATTATTTAAAAGTGTACCTTATGAACCGAAGGATTATATCTGACCAACAATTATTGTACACACGTGGTGACCTGGCGGTCTAGGGGTAAAGTGTCTGACTTCTGTGTTGGAGGTCCGGGGATCAATCCTCGGTCCCGGCACAGATTTATCTGATTGCCAAACCCTTCCTTCACCTCTGACAAGACGTTTATTAATCACAACTTGTGAATGTGAGGAATGCCAGGCCTCCACCGTGGTTCGGATCCCACGTTAAATTGTAGGTCCTCCATTTTATCTCACAATCACCCTACCATTGCACATTAGCGTGAGTATAACCCGAACGGGTAGTAAGACGCGGTGCTAATAATAATAATAATAATAATTTTTGAACTGACTTAAATAGATAATAGACACAACAACCCCCCACCCCCAGCCGTTAAGTCATCCCTGTCATAGGGGAGACACCCAATTTCATCAATGATCAATTTTACAGTCTTATGGGGCATTAATCCCAGAAACTTTACCAACTCGACTCCGATGTCAGACCGTGACAATGGGATATTGGCTGACTTAATCTAGCTATGCCATAACCAGTTTCCTGGAATGAAAATATAAAATAATAATAATGCAGTAAAAACAAAAAACTTAGATACAGACATCTCAAACTTTTTTTACTTTTTTTGTATCAAGATAAATGATTGTGATTGTGAAAAAAATCGAGCTCGAGATTATGACAAATTTATACGTTTTATGTGAACCTGAACCCTAAAAAGTGGATTTTACAATTCTGACTGTCCCTATGTCTGTCTGTCTGTATGTATGTATGTATATCCGTCCCTGGCCAATGCTTAGTGGATTTTGTTCAAACATGATATGCATAATGGGGCTATACCACAAAAAAAAAAATCCACCCTAGCCCTCAAAATTCAGTTTACTGATGAGAAATTTTTTTGGATTACAAATTTTTATATTCTCTCTAAGAAAATGAAAATTCGAACAAATTAACTTTGATAAGATAATGAGACATATGACATTGTTACCACAAATACTCTGTGACCTCAACAGTCAGTAGTTAATTAGTTCAAATGTCCTACAAATGCTAATCGGTCCAAGTTTCTAATTTCTATAATCCTCTCAGTCCTCTTCGAAAAAAAAAAAGACATCAGTTCAAATGTGTCCTGTGGACTCAATTGCCATTTTACCCTTATAAATGTATATGTGTATGAATGCATGCATGCGTGTGTATGTACGTAATGTAATGTATATGTATTGGTGTGTATGTGTGTATATGTATGTGCATGTATGTATGTGCATGTATGTATGTGCATGTATGTATGTGCATGTATGTATATGCATGTATGTATATTTATATATATGTACATGTATGTATGTATGTATATGTGTATGTATGTATGTGCATGTATGTATATGTGTATGTATGTATGTGTATGTATGTATGTGTATGTATGTATGTGCATGTATGCATATGTATATGTATATATGTGCATGTATGCATATGTATATGTATATATGTGCAGGTATATGCATATGTATATGTTTGTATGTATATGTTTATGTATGTGTATGTATGTATGTATGTATATATGAGGGCTTTGCTTAGCAAAACATGTTCGGACTTAATAAATCGTTGTTAAACACAGAAGCAATTTAAACGTGACAACAGCAAGCCGTTGTTAAACAATCCTGTTTGTTTTAATTACAATCCCAAGACGTGTTTCCTCCAAAGACTAAGGAATTATTCTTCCTGCCTTTAATGATCGTTCGGAGTTTTTCTTTTTGGTGAAATTAATTTTACCTCTTCTTTTCATTTCCTTTCTCCTTCCTTTATTCCCCCTCAAACGACCCCCTTTATTCTCGTTCGTTTCGTAGAAATAAGTTCTAGAATCCAAATATTTTCTATATAAGTTCTCCCAACAATAGTTTTTGGTAGGCATTGTAGGCAGTGTCTATAATTTAATAAAGGGCTCTAATTATTTTCTGTAGGTTTGGTGTGGATTTTAGAATCTTAAATGAGATTTGAAAAAAATATTTACTTAAAATTGGACGTGAAAAGGTTAGAATTTTAAACAAATAGTACGACACAATCGTACAAACTTTCTCATATAATGTTTTATAGCTTAGAACAAAATTTTTGAAAGCTACAAAAACAAACAAAATTGTTCAATTATTTTTAATAAATTTCAAATTTTCAAAATCAGCGTTCAATAAACTACCCTCAAATTATTTTCAATTTGTAAAAATGAAAGAACATTATTCTTATTTATCATGAAAAAAATTCCAAGGTATTAATTTTGAAATAAATCTTCTAGGCCACATTACATTAAAAAAAAAAGTTTTATAAGTAAACAACTCTTTTATTAATTATATATAAGTTACTGAAAAAGCTTACCAGTAAGGCCTACCCATTTTGAACCAAACTGTTAAAGCCATTTTTAAAATAAACACTAAAATCACATCAGTAAACTACCCTTAAACAAGCCTGGTTTACCTTCTCTCTCTTCACGTGGATTCATACGACGTTTCCTCTAACTAGAGTCCAATCTCACTATGAAGGAACTATTTTGACAATAATTGCTCAATATTCTTTGAATTGAAAAGTGACACCTGGACACAGGAATTGAACCCAGGACCATTGACTTGGTATGACAATTATTCTCTAACCACTGAGCTATCCAGGAATCATCCCGTGCACAGGATCATTCTCCAAGTTGAAGGTGGCTGCTTTATCCGATAGCTCGTGTTCTTAATAATGGATCACACATTTATAGCAGATGATTTACTCATGTCCATCACAGACTCTGCCTTAAAATATGAGTGAGAGTTAACCTGGGCACAGGGAAATTCCTCAATAGCTCAGTGGTTAGAGCATTGACGTAATAAGCCAAAGGTCCCGGGTTCAAATTTAGTGTCCAGGTGTCAATTTTCAATTTAAACTATCTGATATTTAGATACGCCTATAACCATACTTAACAAATATCATAGATTTGCTATTTAATCCATAATAATTATACAATTTATGTAAATAATGGACAGGCAAGAAAATGGACTTGAGCGGTTTTTCGTCTGGACACGATGACTAGTCTAAATAAATGAAAAGCACAAAAATTGGTTGCAGTTATCTTGTATGAGAAGCTCCTCTACCTTAACCCCCCCCCCNGGCGTCCCTCTAGGGAATTATGCGTTGAGTGCCGCAGCTTCCAAGAGGAGCGGTTCTATATCTTTCTCCCTCTATCGTAGCCCCAAAGTTTACCTCCGCCGTGTTGAAATTGAGAGCAAGAGGAGAGTGAATTCCTTCCGGAATACCACTCCCGTTTACAAGGTTCATTGAAGTCTTTGGCTTGCCTGGCTCCCCCTTCAGTTCCACACTGCAATTATCTCCCACTATACTCGCTTTTGTTCCGTGGCCCAGCGACTCAAAACAAGGAGATGGGTGGGGTAGCCGAGAAACATACTTTGTTTCAGTAAAGTTTGCCAGTTGAACTATCTCCTTAGATTACTTATCTATTTGAGTACAGATTCAACATTTTTTTAGAGTGAAAATAAAAAGATAAAAACAGGCAAGAAATGAGGAGTATTTAGAAAAAAAAATCAATTATTTAATATCTAATTAGATAATTTTAAATATTTTTTTTAGCACCACGTCTTACTACCTGTTCAGGTTGTACACTTATGTACTAATTACGCTAGTGGGTTAGAGATTAGGTAGGCTTAATTTATAGGAAATGCACCGTAATTTGCGTGGAGAGACGGTGGAAAACCATTTAAGAAAAACTACTCTCAGTATACCCGACCGGGATCGAACCTTGACCTCCCCGTCTTTGGCAGTTTAGTCCAACACGAAATTAGCACGTTAGACCACGCGGCCACCGAATACAGATACATTAGATACATTCAAATAAAAAAATATAAATAAAAAAGTTATCACTTTCAACCCTTAATATTTATTTGGAGTGGTATTTTAGTTTTCTATAACACAAAAAAGTATTTATTTTTTTATTAATTTTTCAAAATTTTGAACTCCCCTCCCTTTTCCCATAGCCAACTTTTCTCTAATTCACTACAATAAATTTCAAATAATTAAGATTTATTTGTTTATTTGGTATTGTCTATCTACCAGTCTGCCACATTTTAATTTTCTACCACATTTAATTTTTTTTTCCATTCAAATTATAGGCATGCATTTCCCGGAGCCTCATTTTGAAATACTAATTTTATATTTTTCTGGTTGTACGGGGGCAATTTGGCTATTTTCCTGGCAAGCAGAATTTTAAGTCTTTTAGGCCCTGGGGTTCTAGAAATACGGAGATGAGTGAATGAGTGGGTGGGTTTTCCCTTTTATATATTATTCAGGTATCATTAGATAAATTAAAATAAATACACTAGTTAACTAAATAGTTAAATATAGACACATTTTTAATCGCCGCGTCTTACTACCCGTTAAGGCTATACGCATATGTACTAATTTCTCTAATGTGTTAGGAATGAGTAAGGTTAAATTTTAGATGAAGTGTATCCCATTTGCATGGAAGGAGAGTAGAAAACGATTTAGGAAAAAAAAACACCCTCAATACACCTGACCGGAATTCGAATCCCCGATCTCCCCGTAAGTCTAGTATACTGTGATAGTGACGCCTTAGACCATGTGGCCACCGAAGTGGGTCAAAAATTATTAATCCCAACATTTCATTTTTAAACCCTACATATATTCAGGGTGTTTTGATCTTTGTGGGAATTAACTAGGGTGTGGCTAGTAGACCTCAAAACAACACAAAAAGTCCTCATGAACATATGTCATATGTTTAATGGTTCCCGAGATAAAGGACTTCCAAGATTCTGCTGGAATTGTCAATCGCCTTATTTGTTACCTTCTTTTAGTGTAGCTGCAGCCCTGTCTGTATACCAGCAGTGATACGTCACTTACAAGATGTGCAACAGGGGAGAATCAAGTAGGGGGCTTTTCTTTATGTTGTTTTGACTGTATACTACACCCACCCGAGTTATTTTCCACATAAATCAGAACATCCTGTATATCAATATGTCAACTAATATTTGAAACCTTAAATGACGTATTGAATAAAATTATTAGATATTTAATAAACCATTTGAGGATAAAATATTTTATTTACCAATTATTAAGTTCAAATTATTTGTAATAAATAGTGTATTTGTTACAAAAAATATATTTAGAAGCCATTTCAATTATTTTTAATGATCATGTAAAACAATATTGAAAGGTGCCGATAAAGTATTTTTGGTTATTTTATATAAAAAAAAACACAACGTTAACATACTTTTTCTTTGCCCATGTTCCCACAGGTGTGGGTTTCCCTCCAGTTAAATTCAAGTTTTACCGACCGTAAGCGTATTCTAGAGGTCAAATGGTACCACTTAAACTATTTTCAAGCTCTCTTAACAAGCAATATGGTCATTATTTTTATCGACTAAAAAAAAATCCCACGAATAACGGATAAAGGAAGTTGAATACAGATCTAGAGCCCTCTTTCTCGATACCAGATTGATACTGTCATAGCTTTGTATTTGTTTGTTGCCATCAACTTGGTATTTAGATAGTAAGTCTTACCGACTATTCAGGTTGTATACGGTAATGTACTCTTACTTTACATCCATTACCGTTTCCAGTCTGTGGCCTAGGTCAGTTTTTTTATTCTAGCCAAATATTTTTCACTAACTGATGGCTAGGCCTGTCGTAGCTTCATATGCCTTATAATACAACTTAAGCTTAGGACAGGCACAACATCCAGTCCCCCGGATGTTAATTCATCACTGTGAAAGGGTATACCCACATTTCACCCTTGATACATGTTTCGGTCATAACGGGAATCGAACCCGGGACCCTTAGTTCAAAAGACAGAATCACTACCGATTGAGCTTAATTGTCGGATTCACTTATGTGCAAATTTCGCTAGTGGTTTTTAGAAATTAGGAAGGTTATATTCAGAGGAAGTGTACCTGCATTTGCGTGGAAAGAGAGTGGGGAAACCATTCAGGAAAAACCACCTTCAGTAGACCAAATTGGTATTCGAACCCCGATCTTTCAGTGATCAGCAGGCCAATCTAACACGAGAGTGACGACTTAGACTATTCAGCTACTAAAGCGTGTAGAATTTATTGGTAAATGTAGAGTATAACATGATTTGATAGACTAAGTATTGTGTGTCTTAATTATAATATAGTTTTTTTAAACAACAAATCTAGCTATTCTTTTAATAAACAGTTAATCAGTTGTGGGGATAAACAATAAACATCGTTGAGCAGTGGCAAAACAGCATTTGTTCATGCGTGATAAAATCTTTGGAGAAAAATATCTCAGTTATGTTGGGAAGTCACGACCGAGCCAATGATTTTCTTAACAATAATTTTCCTGTGTTTTATTTTTTATTCATGGTGATAGCATGTTATTATAGGTTTAGGATGAGTAATCGATATTTTTTTATTTGGCAGTAGCGAAACAAGTCTCGTATCCTAAATTACATATTATTCTAGGTTATATTCTCTGCCCCCACTAAAATACAATCCTTCGCACCTTCCTGCGCAGTCGAACTAACCTGCCCCGCCATCAGTGTCGTGTCGTATTTCCAGTGCTAGCAGAACCTGTGCAAACTCTGTATTTATTATATTTTATCCCTCACTCCGGCCACATTTGATCAAACATCAATAGGCTCTCCTCTACATACCGCATAGAGGAATGAATTTTACTTGATACCTGGTCACTTAAGTTTTCAAATGAGCTATTTAATACAGGTACAAGGGTGACCTGGTGGTCTAGGTGTGAGGTGTCAGACTTCTGTGCTGGAGGTCCGTGGTTCAATCCTCGGTCCCGGCACGGATTTATCTGATTGCCAAACCCTTCCTTCACCTCTGACAAGATGTGTATTATTCACAGCTTGTGAATGTGTGGGATGCCAGGCCTCCACCGTGGTTCGGATTCCACGTTAAACTGTAGGTCCTCCATTTCATCTCACAAATCACCCTACCATTACACATTAGCGTAAGTGTGTACAAACCAAACGGGTAGTAAAACGTGGTGGTTATGATAATAATAATAATAATAATAATAATAATAATAATGGTTCATACATCCTCTACCTACCCTGGCGAAAAGCCACACCACTTCCTGAAGTACACAACTTGACAAACAATTTAATCCCAAATCATTTATTTTCAAAGAAAAACCATAACTTCGGAACGCTAACCGGTGAGCACGTAGACCAAACGTCAAGCTCATCTAGTTTGACTCACCGGTGACTAGGGGATTAGGATTCGAATCCGATTCAAGTGTACAGATTTTTTTTTTACTAAAGTGTTTTTCCTCCCTCTTCTTGAAATCAAACACTGGTACATTTCTTCTCAATCCTGACTTCTTTATCCCTACTTTAATTGTAAGATTAACTGAGTATAGCACGCACGGTTAGTAAGTTGTGAAGTAAAAAATAAAGATGAGCTAAATTTTTTGGTTGTTATTTTGTTTCATGAAAATAAATATTTTATTTAGAGTTAGTTTGAAATCAAAATTTGCCCTTTTCACTTACGCTTTCCCACCTCTCCAAACATTTCCCAACCTTATTAATGTTATTCCAATTTGAGAGGGATTACAGAAGACTCGGGGGACAGAGTAAAACTCAAGATAAAACGTTTCGTTCTATGGTCGTGATTCCCCTTTTGAGTCCTAGCTTTTATCCTACTTGAGTGTTTTCAGTACGGACAAAATAATAACGACCTACTTGAGACTTGATTGAAGAGCCGTTAAAATACCCCTACTCAAGCACCCCTAGTGAAGTTATTATGTGCAATGCGAAAGAATATGAACCCAGTTTGTGATGAATGAAAACCATTTGACAGAAATTAACTTTAAAAGTTTTTCTTTTAATAGATTTCAATGCAACCTAGTTGTACAAACTTTTTTTTATCGCATTTTTAGCCAATTGTTTTACTACCAGTTCGGGCTGTACTAATATGTACTAATTACGCTAATTTACCAAAGATGAGGAAGGATATGTTTAGATAAAGTGTAACCACATTTGAGTGGACGGAGAGTGTAAAAACATTTAGAAAATTATTACTTCAATACACATCGACCGGGATTCGAGCTTCGATCTCCCCGTCATCGTTGACTCAGTCTATTGCGAGAGTGAAGCCCTATCCCAAAGGTTCTTAAGCAGGGGTACTAATACCCTTTTAGGGTATAGGACCCAAATAATTGGGGTATGGACTGGATCTCTGAACAATAATAAAAACAAAATTGTTAGATTATAATAAACTATCACCGTTATCAATACGGATAGAGACCCACTTCAGTGGCCACATGGTCTAAGGCGTCACCGACACAATACATTGTAACTGCCGATAACAGGTAGATCAGGGTTCAAATCCTTGTCAAGTGTACTAAGGGTGGTTTTCCCTAAATAGTTTTCCTCGCTCCCTATACGCAAATGAGGGTTCACTTCCTCTATATCCATCCTTCCCAATTCTTAACCCATTAGCACGATTAGTACTTAAGCGTATAAACCGAACGGGTAGTAAGACGTGGTGCTAAATATTATTATCATTGGGGGTCTATAACCCCCAAAAATGTTTAAGAACCTCCGCCTTAAACCATTCGATCATTCTATTGATCCCTCGGAGAAAGAAGTACTGTAATTGTCTAGTAAAAATTTAGTTTGAAATTTGTATAAATATCGACGTTTACTCCCTGAAAACTAAAGTGTTTTTCACGATGTTGTTTGTCCGTATCTAGGCCTAGAGTCGAAACCATTTTTACCGATCGGGCTTAAACTTGGTATCTAAGGTTTTCATAGGGCTAGCCCGAGAAATATTTGGAATTAATCAGCTAACCCTAAAGTTATAGATAATTTACTGAAGGGCAAAAAGAGAAAGAATCGATGTTCTTGAAATCTATTCTAACGATGCGTATTAAGTTTTATATCCAGACACTGATTAATATTACAAAAAAAATACCAACTCTCATTTGCCAATGAAAATGACTTTGAGTCTACTTTACATAGGCGGAAATTTCCAATTTTGATCACATCTTCGGAAATATTTGAGATATGAAATAACTTATTATAAAGTTGTAGTGTTACTATTAAAAATAAAAGTATTCTAGTTATAATTTAATAAAACAAATAATTTTTGAGCTTTAAGCAAACGTTTACGTGGAAGTCTTTGAAATGTGAAATTGATTGTTATTTTCTTTGGCGGAAAAAGTTTTTCCTCTTTTTTCTCAATGTTTCTGTATGAGCGTATATTATTTGATTTATGCTCTTTGGTGGAATGTTTCTGAAACAATTTCTATTATTTAGTTTCACATACCTTACGAGCTTTAAGTAAAATATTTTCATTTTTAGGTTAAGGAATGAGAAAGTCTGTGTGGTGCACCACCATTTATTTATAGTTTTCTACTTTTTAAGGTATCACACTCGCAATATACTTGGATTAGAGGGAATTACGAAGGTCAGGGTTCAAATCCTGCCCAGATAGATGTTGGTTTTCCAAAGGCGATTGATAACCATAGTTTTCCCAGACTATCTCAACACTAATGCGAGTGCATTTAATCGACGCTACCATCCCAGTAACTAACTTTAAAACTAGTCGTTAATAAACTTGTTGGTAATAATACTGATTAAAAAAATAGTTTTTAATTTAATTATAAGTTTTAACACTAAGAATGCTACGATTACAAAATTAATTAAGAAAGAGCAATAAAAAAAACTTCACCGAAATAAAAAGTACTTCATATTCAGTCGTCTGATATTAAATTCCGGTGTCTAAGGTTAAGATCAGGGCTGTCAACCTTGCAGGTTTTAATTATATTATAATTATACATTATTTTTGATATGGTTGTTTATTGGTTTTTTCGTTAGAAAAATCTCAATTACTTCATTAAATATATATATACATACATACCTTATCAAAAAACAAAATATGTTTAGAAGTCAATGGACCGTATTTCCGATCAAACGCATCTCACCCCTCCCTCCAGCATCCACCCCTCACCAGGCCCGGTTTAGCCGTGTCATTACAGTCCACCCGATTTCAATCTGCCAACCATTTCCCTCTTTCATTCCTCACCCCTCATTCCCCTGTCTATCCCAACCTACGTGCCATTAACTGAAGAGCGTGTTACAGAAATTGAGAGGGTTAAAGG
>CABFWB010006379.1:0-20910 GCA_902151455.1 Timema bartmani
TAAGGCCTTGTAGTCAGTTCATTTCATAAAAAAAACCAATGTAACACTGGCACCATAATGGTACAAATAAAATGACTGAAAATTAGTATGGTGATTGATGCTGTTTTATTTTTTTATTATTTCTTGAATTTTGGGTTTTACAACTGGTAGGCAGTGTTGCGAATACTTCAAGGAAAAATTATCTTCCTTTGGAAAAAAAAAAGTCTACAACTACTAGCTGATTTTTGACATTATTTCAAAATTAGTCCACACTCCCCGCCCCGGAAAGTGCTTCACGCCTCCCGAGGGATGTGCAGTGTGCACCCCCAGGTTCCACTGAGCTAAGGTGTAGTCATCAGACACCAAATATCTGAAGAGGACTCTGTGTTTGAATCCTGGTCGTAGCCTAGATCTATAACTACTTAACTACAAGAGTGTTAGTGAATATAACATAGTAAAATAAAAAATGTGTGTGTGTCGAGTCGAAGGTCCTGACTTCAAATATTCCCGGTTCAAGCTATTTTATGCTTGTATTCATCAGACTTTTCAGATAGTGAAATTGAGGATGGAAACCTTTGAATCTTTCACTTACTCTAATACTTAAAAATATTTGTGATTCAAGATTTTAAGTTTTTTTATTATTATTTTTTTCAAATTTTGATTTAGAATTTGGTTTATGGCTTACATACTGCATATTGGTGGCTTTGTCCGAAATAAATATAGGATAAAAGTTGAAATCAGATTCCATAATATAATTTAACCCCTTGTTTGATGTATGTATCGAAGTTATAATGACTCCATTATCAAAAAAATATATATATTGTTTGTAGTGTGAAACTTTGCCTAAATGTGACTAGAAATCAAAACTTGGAAGAAAAAAAAAATTAAGTGTCCCAAAAAATAGAGGGGGAAATTTGGTAATCTACCAAGGGAGATGTCAGTTATAAAAGGTTGGGAACCACTGCCTTAAATTTATTGAAAATGATAGAATATGGTAATATTACAAATTTGGTTTATTCTGACTTTTTGGATAATATATATTTTATACATGACCAAATAGACTGTTTCCAAAATTCCACAAATGTAAAATGTTTGAATTTATGTGTTTAAAATAATAACAAACTCCCGAAATTTATCTAACAGTTCTTTATTTTACTACTACTACTACTACTACTACTATAATATTTAACAACTACAAATCAAGCTTTGTACACACAATATGTTTCATCGTTCAGAAGTTGCTCTGCCTCATACGTTATAAGTTCAAGAAACTATTTCTCCCGCGCTACCGTCCAATGTTTGTTTTGAAGCATTGTTTTCTCGGCAGGTCATATCCATTGCGGCAGGTAATAATTATTTCAATGTCATGAGTTGTAGATCTTCTGTGAAGATACCTCCCTGAGAAACTCTGTTTTGTTTTTCCCACATTAGCCTGCGAGGTGGTGGTGGGGGGAGTCTAGGACCGGTAACTTGAGGGTTTGGTTTCTAGTACACGACATTTACGAATCAAAGACAACTTTGTTTTCGAACAGGTGTGTCAAACTTGTTTGAAAATTGTAGATACTGAGGGGGCTGCCCCGCATTTCAAGAAAATTAATATTATCACTAACCTATTTTAAAATAACTCCACCCACTTCAGTGGCCGAATGGTATAAGGTGTCACTCTAATGTTAGACTGGTCTGCTGAAGATGAGATCAGGGCTCAAACCTCGGTTGATTTTACTAAGGGTAGTTTTTCTTAAATGATTTCCCACCCTCCTTCCACCCAAATGCTGGTAGGTTACCTCTAAAATATTTCCTTCCTCATCCCTACCCCATTAATATAGATATAATATATTATGCGTTTGACCTGAACAGGTAGTAAGATGCGTTGATAAAAAAAATTCCGGCCTAGAAACTTAATATTACAATAAGAAAAGAATAAAATGCTATAGTATAAAACAATAAGACTCAGCCCAGATATTCTACCAACAATTTGGAACCTTTTACCTGCACCAATGTTATGATTGTCATGCTATATAACTTGTGCTAAAGTCACTTTAATAATTTTGGACAAGCGTGTGGCCGAAAGCCGTGATCTCATATGTGTTTTGTTCCATTTCATATGACAAACACACGATTATGTGCTGTCTAGCACTGCACGTATTGGGCGCGCAAGCTCAACAACTTTTGGGGATTGATCCGTGTTGAAGAACCAGTACAAATTATGTACACCTACCTCAGATAGCTAAAAACTATTCCAAATTACCCAGTATCAGTCTCAAAATTAGTATCTTTACGAGGTTTATAAAAATAAAAATCAGATATCATTGTTTAATTGTACATCAAAAAGTCCGTAGGCAACACAGAATGCAATTTATTATTTAAAAAAAGATGATGATATACAAATAAATAAGAGATTCTCCAATATTTTGATCCTATCTTAAATCATTGCTTTAATGTCAGTTCTAAGTTTAGTAATTGAATATGGGTTGTATAGTTCAATATTAATATTCCATAAAAAAATATATTTTTTAATTATGGTATTTTTTAGCACATTATATATATAATGATCGCATGCAGCCCGCAGGCCATAATTTGCCCAGGCCTGCTCTAAAACTTCAAATAAACCAATCTGAATACAGCCAGTTGGAGTTGAACCCCGGTCCTCTCAGGTCAGATTCAGGTCACATTATCAGTGTTGCCAACTCTGCTGGTCAGAAATGTCCATCTAAAGTGTAAAGTGTGATGTTTCAGTGACAAAGTGGGGAACGTGAACGCTGTGGACGAGGTCCCCCACGTGGCGGGTCAGCTCAACAATGATCTGTACGCCGTACCCGTCAAGAGGCGTTCTCAGCCTCCGGTTGTCGTCGCGGACCTCACGGCGCAGTCCCCCGACACGGACACGGAGAGTGGACTGCCCTCTGGCTGGGAGAAGCACGAAGGTCAGTCACTAAACTACCCGCACTCACTCGCACGTTTAGCATTTGTGAAGTCACTCGCAACACCAATAGTTGCTATTTTGTTAAGTACAAACAGTCTTTCCAGAGTATGACAAAGTTTTGCTGGTTAGCTAAACAAAAACCGTGACAGAGGGATTAACGTCAAACTCTGCATTAATTTGTTTCTAAGACTTAACTATCATCAAAACATATTTATTGATGAACAAAACTCAAGAGGTATATACCCCCTGAAATCCGCCTCCCTTACCAAAGTTTGGTAAATACTAAGCTCTAAAATAACAGTATTTATATGACATGTTAGTAACGATTTGTTGTTTTGTTTTTTAAAAAGCAAATTTGCTGTTGCAATAAACATTCATAAGTGAAAGAATGGTTTACATTACTTCACTGTAAAACAATGTATCATAAAACTTGTAGTTAAAATGTGCATTGGCACTTTATTCTGAACCAGGAGGCCATAGTTGATCCCTGACTGGATGCGCTAAGTCTCTTTTTATACATTGTGGTTTCTTATGCTCTCTCTCTGTGATTGCTGGTGCATTGCCTTTTAAACATACGGGCCATTTCTCATGTCCCCTACATCACAATTTTAATCTCTTTAAAGAATATTTAATGATAATTTTATTTTTTAACTCAAAGGTATTTGTGCTAATTGAATACATAATGTATGTTCACATCGAAAACAAAAGAGTTAATGCAAAGTAATCAGGAAGTCTACAAAGCATTGTTGTCATCTGTCTTGTCACGCATTTAGCTTCACACCACTGTTCAAGATGTGTGACACTTGTCTTCTCACGAGTATGGGAATATATACATGTGTGTGTTTGTTTGTTTGACCTTGCAGACAATGATGGCCCGTACTACTGGCACATTAAGAGCGGCACCATTCAGCGGGAGCCCCCCGCCATGCCAGCCCCTGGCAAGACAGAATCCAGGAGGCTGCTCGTCAAGGAGGCAGAAAGCGTGAGTACACTTGTCTCTGGTCTCTTCGCGGCACTAGTCGTCGGGACATCGCTGGGTAAACATCGCTCGACAATGGTCTACTTCAATATCCCTGATGACGGATTTAGAGTAAAGTATATATTTTATATAAAGATAGGTCGAATATTATATTTCTTGATTCCAAATACGGATCTTCGAATCTTTACAAATGTACAATTTAAGTTAAAGTGAAAATATTTAAAATTGAATTTTTTTTAAAAAAACTTGTTTAAAGCTCAGTGCCACTGACAATTGATATTTTGTTTGTCATTTCTGTTTTGTCACAACAACATGAACACTTTTTTAGTAAATTAATTATATTAATACAATTTTGCCCTGTGTTGTGATTTTGTTACTCTCAATTACACAAGTCAATATAATTACTTTTTATCATTTGATTAAAATTGTTATATCACATCAAGGTCTTCATAATTGTGTAAAAGATACTCTTTTAGGGATTTTTATGGATCTGGAATTTCTCTAATACCATGGGATTCAAGGGATTTGAGGATCTATCACTAATTTTATTTGATTCGGGTTTTTTTTATCCTGAAACAATTTTTTTTTTTNAATTTTTTTTTTTTGTTGATGTTGTTAGCTACTGCGGATCTTTGTTCTTTGAACTGTATCATTATTATTTTATGAACACTCTGTTCATAGTTACCTTGACGTGTCCCACTATGGCCCTATACTGCACCTCTGCTTGGTCCGACACCTTATCTCAGTCGGTAGTATGTCTGCCTACTGAACTAAGAATCCCTCTCACGACCGAAAAATGTATTATTGGTGAAATGTGGGCTAACCCTTTCACAGTGATTAATTACCGTAAATACCAGGTCCTGGGTGTTGTGTCTGTTTTAGATTTAAGTTAGTTTGTAAGTCGTGTGCTAATTTAATCATTCGGTTCAGAAAGTGCAAGTAAAACACCTAAAAAAAACTATGGTGTACCCCAAGCAGTCAAACTTGTCTTATCTCAAGGCCCGTAGGGAAATTTAAAAACATTGTTGGGGCCACATTAAAAAACTGCAATGTTTTCGCTATTTTAAGCGTATAACCCGAATGGGTAGTAAGATGTGGTGCTAATTATTATTATTATTATTATTATTATTATTATTATTATTATTATTATTATTATTATTATTATTATTCACTATTTTAAGTAAATAAACTTTGACTTAGAACTCTTTTTAGTGTAAAAATAATATAAAGAAATGAAATAATAGGATTTACCATCTATTTTTCCCAGAAATATTTGCAGTTCGTATTAAGCATTCTCTTTTTATTTAAAAAAATTGATCCTCTGTGAAAGGTTTTGAATCCAATGCAATTAAATATGACTAAGTATAACACTCCCTAATGATGTATACATACAATTTTGATAATAAATAAATCAAGCCTCCTTGTATGTTGGTTCTTCATAAGGGCTGCGGGCCGCACGGAATCATGGGTCATGCGGCAAGTTTGGGGTGTAGCTTATAAGATACCCAAATAATTTTAAAAATGGCACCTGGACACGTGAATCGAACCCATGACCTTTGGCTCTTAGTACGCCAATGCTCTAACCACTGAGCTATCCAAAAACCGTCCCTTGCCCATGGTCATTCTTCACTCATATTTTAAGGCAGGGTCTGTGATGGATGTGCGGAAATGAGTGAAGAATGATCCTAGGCACAAGACGACTTCTGGATAGCTTAGTGGTTAGAGCATTGGTGAACCAAGACAAAGGTTCTGAGTTCGATTCGTGTGTCTATATGAAATTTTTCAATTTAAAGAATATTATATTTGGATGCAGACTTAATTTTAATTAATAACTATAATAGCTTGGCTATTCAATCCATCACTATTCTGATTGAGTTTATTATTTTTCCAGGCACTAACAAACTACCAGTCGGGAGTTATCGGTTCCGTTACGAGGAGTAGTACAAGTTCTGCGCTGGAAGAGTTGGATGGCAAGAAGAAAGAAGACAGGAAAGAAGAATTAGCGCTAAAGTAAGTAACATTTTAGAAAATATTCTAAAAAAATGGTTGAAAGTAGGTAGTGGTTATAAGTTAAGACTTAGATAAGCTAACTAGGAAAAATATATTATTTAATTTATAAATTAAACAGTTAAAATAGTGGTGGATGTATTAAGTGAAATTACCTAGCACAAAAATTTATAATGCAGCATCAACTAAAATATAAATCTCAAACGAGTTGATGAAAAGTCTAAAACATAAGTTGACACATTAAAATATTAATACAAAAAATAAAATACAATATAGTGTACGAACAATGTTCTTAAGTCCAGATATGTTGATAAATAAAATAATAAAAATTAGGTTAACATCTGCCAAACTGCCAAACAATTTAAATCAAGTGGTTATGTAATGTAGAATAATCCAAGTCTTATCTTTGTTTTTGTCACATTACTCTTTTTTGAAATCCAGCACTGGAAAGAGGCTGGATTACTTCATTCCGACATATTTCAGTACTATGGTACCATAATCATGAATACTACAAATGAAATTAAAAAAGGCATGGAGATAAATTAAGACTAACGTTAGAAAAGAAGTATTGTGAAATACCATATATATCTGTCATAAATTAATAAAGAGAAGGTATTGAAACAAACAAACTTAGTTGTGCCGTTGTGAAAAACACAATTTTTTGTTGCGACGGCTAGATGTTAACTAAATAAGGTGCGGTCAGATGGAGAAAATATGTGTAAAGACAAAAGGCGTAAGTAAGTAACAAAACATTTTGTTCCATTCTGTATCAAATTTAATGTTTCCTCAGAAGAATCTTATATACATTTCAAGCATATACTTAAGATGGTGAGGATGTAGGGAACGCAAGTTAAGGGCAGCATTTCAGCAGTTTTTTTTAAGGTTTTTTTTAGATAAATCAAATGATTATCCAATAGAAACAAAGTGTTTAATTTTCTTCACATGGTGATATCAACAGGTTGTTGAATATCTGTCAAGCGTGTTCTGTAATTTAATTATAACTTTTTTTCTTCATTTAAAAAGTTTGTCATTAACGCCGCTATGCTCATGCCAGATATTCAACAACTGTTGATATCCCCACGTGAATAAAAACAAACTCTTTTGTTTCTACTGGAGCAATATTTTTTTTATTTTGGCAAAAAAAAAGTTTTACTATAAAAACTGCAAAAAACACTACTAACCTTTTCTTGAGAACCCTTCATCCCACCTTAATATAAACTTTGGGGTGTTGATTTTTTAATTACAGGTATCACTTTTACCTATTAGTTGAGCCCCGTAAAAATAGTGAGACGCGGTAAAGCTAAAAGTGCCACACAAAAATGGAATCAAGTACTTTTTCCTTTGATAGTTTTTAGATATGATTTACAATGTTTTTGAAAAGCGAAATAAAACGAATCATCTTGTTACACGAAATCCTCCTATTAAATGAAATAACACCGCTTTTAGAACAACAACAAAATCTTTAAATACGAAATTTAGAAGAAATTAAGCAGAAATTTTGACCATGCTGCAAATTGATGAGTATTTTGTGGTGGTGTAAGCTAACTTTAGGCTACAAAATTGTGAAATATGCAGATAAACTTGACAAAGAATTTTAAAGCAAATACATAAAGTTTCATTAATAAATATATTTTTTTATACGTTGTCTCAATATTGTCTCAATATGCAAATAATACTTAAACAACTCAAAATAACATGTAATTTTTAATAAACACGAAATAACACCGAAAAGTGAAATTTAAAAAACTAAATTTAACTAAAAATAAAACCATTTTTACGGGGTTCTACTTATAAGTAAGGACGTCAAACTCGATTCTTCAACACCCTCAATCAGTATTGGTATTGAAAGAATCGAAAATCAATCTTAACATCACAATTTTCGATACAATGAGTATTAACTCTCAAATAGTATAAAATGAAAGTTCTGGCATCCAAAAAAATTGATAATATTCAGGGTTGGGTTCTTTTTAGTTACTGTTTTTATAAAACACGGACGTTATAAATAAATAACAGAGATTTTTAACATAATGTTGTTTCTGTAGAAAAATGTTGAAATTTTGTTGAGGAATCAGAATAAAAGCTGAAATTCTAATAATCAAAATCATTATAACCAGCTTCAGTGGCCGAATGGTCTAAGGCGTCACTCTTATGTTAGACTGACCCGCAGATGACAGGAAGATCAGGATTCGAATCTCGGTCGGGTCTACTCAGTGGTTTTCCACTCACCTTCCACGCAAATGCTGGTAGATTAACTCTAAAATACTTCCTTCTTCACCCCTAACTCATTAGAGTAATTATCATATAATTACGCATATAACCTGAAAAGGTAGTAATATGGGGGAGGGGTTGAAAATCAAGATAAACAGGAATTATTGGGCCATCTCTACTTAGAAGTTAATTCATACCATTGTCAAATATTTTTTTAATATTAATTTAAAGATTTAATTAGTAACATTAGTTTTTCTTAACTTGTGCATGCTGACCGTATTACACTGATGATTTCTTGTATTGGTATTGTTCTGTCAGGCGTCGAAGCTACCCTGCTCGCGCAGAGCCCGAATCCAAGGAAAGGCCCATCAGGTTTGCTGTGCGGTCACTAGGTTGGGTGGAGATCGCCGAGGAGGACCTTACCCCAGAGAGGAGCAGTCGAGCTGTCAACAAGTGTATCGTGGACTTGTCGCTGGGACGTAACGACTTGTTGGACGTGGTGGGCCGCTGGGGCGATGTGAGTGTGTTTGGCGCTGGGGGTGGGTGGGTGGGCGAGTTGTAAAGTTATCCATCATATTCTAATATTAATATTATGCTTTCTTTAATCTCCACGCAAAATATAATATGTAATTAAATAAATATGATAGAATTGTAGAAAAATTAACCAAAAACAAAAGTAAAACCTCTAACTCATATTTACAAATACTTTAATATTTCATTGCAATGAAAGAAAAGTGATATTGAAATGTTTGTAAGAACATGTTGTGTTTTTTACCAGGGAGTCAAACCAGATCCGTTAATTAAATTTAGCAGTTATTTTAAAGGAACAAGAACAGCAATCCTAATATAAATGCCTTTTTTCATATAAAGAGACACATATAAAACACATAAAACACAAAGAAAGATATATGGGACTACATGCTTGAAACTTTCCATTATTTTTCAAACTCTTCGAGCAATATAACAATGCATGTATACAATTTAACAACTACCTAAAACAACCTAGATATATTTGCATTATTTGTACAAAACTGGCTACCTCAATGTGAATTGAGCCTTGGACCAATGTTTCGATGCTTGATGCTTGTGCGTTTGTTGCAGGGTAAGGACTTGTTCATGGACTTGGATGAAGGAGCGTTGAAACTGATTGACCCAGAAAACTTGACGGTCCTCAACACACAGCCCATCCACACTATTAGGGTGTGGGGTGTCGGGCGGGACAACGGCAGGTGAGCGTCCATCCGTTCGTCATGTCTTAGTGTTTAAGATACAGTAGAAGCCCGATATAGCATGGTCCAACATACTGCGGATTTGAATATAACGCGGTGAATAGTACATCTCTCAACAAAAAAAAAATCATTATTACTGTATTAGTGAAATTCTTGCTTGTAGAGCTTCAGTAAATGGAGGATCCGCTTCGGTGGCAGCATGGTTTAAGGCATCACTTTCGTGTTAGAATAGACTGCCAATTACGGGGAGATTGTTGTTCGACCCCTATCAGGTGTAATGAGATTGATTTTCCCTAATTGTTTTTCTCTCTCTCTCTCCACACAAATGCAGATACATTTCCTCTAAATTCAAACTTCCTCATCCCCAACAAATTAGTGTAATTAGTACATATGGGTATAACTCGAACGGGTAGTAAGACGCGATGCTAAAATAAAATGTAAATAGTGCAATCCTGCACTTCCATTTATCACTAGGATCACATTTGTGACCACCAGTGTTTATGTTTCATACGAGTGAAGTGTCTAACTGGTAAGTTTAAATTTATGTATAGTAGTGCATTATGTAGTAGTTTTTTCCCATGTCATTTGTCACTCTACAGGTTGGTTACCTTCTGATATACCGCGGTTAAGTTATAACACGGTTATAAAGTATGTCCCGCAACAACCATGTTATATCAGGCTTCTAATGTATAGTACATATTCCAACTTAATTTGTTTCATTTTAATATTTAATATGATAACACATAGTAAATAGACTGATGTAGCTGCCATGTGCACCCATATTAGTTATCTTTTCAAGTGGAATAATATTAGGGGTGTACGAAGCTTTGGAAATTTCAACCTCATGTCGAATATTTGTTTGCTTCGACTTTGACTCGAGAATAAAATTCTGGATTCGACCATAACAAAGATTCGACCAAAAAAAAAAAGTATTTAAAGTTAAAACACACATTTATGTTGTTTTTTTGTTATTTCCATTACAAATTAGTGTTGGTGTAAAAAAATCTAAAGTAATTATATTAAATTTTGTGATAGTAACTTAATTTTTCATTTTAAGAAAAAATATATTAATTATGTTTGGAATCTAGTATTTTGAATTTTTTTTATTTAATACCTAAATTAAGTAAAATTATATATTTATGCAAACTCTGATATAATATTTCTATCCAACATTAAACTTTTTTTTAAATATTTTAACCTCGATTCTGGTTTGGGAATATCTCATATTATTTGATTTGACTGAACTTCACACACCCCTAATTGAATGTAAGTTGGTTTCATCCAAACTCTCATAGTTTAAAAAAAATAATTTTGTCTTATTATTTTTTCTGTACAAGGATTTACTTTTGTTTTTGATCATGATTATTTTTTATTAAAAGTTGTAAAAGATTAAATGTTGTCTCGCAGAATTGGTTATTCACTTTATAGTGAATTAATGTTAATTCATGTAGACAGAAACTTTTTACTAAAACAAGTTGCTAATAGTTTGAAGTCCTGAGAATGTTTCCTGTCGGAGGAAAACTGCGGTTTCTCCGGATAAATGGATGCATCTGTATTAAACATGATACATACTACGAAATGTAGTAAAATATATTTTATTACATAACATTCGTTAATGTGAGACAGCTTCATGTTATAAAATTTTAGCAAAAGAAAAAATGTAGAAGAATGTAATGTTAAAACATCCTTAAGTAAAGATAGTTTTGATTAGGATAAAAACTCATTAGTTATCATAGTTTGACTAATTATTTCAAATGCCTTACATTATTTAAGGTTAAATCTGTCCTGGTTGAAAATAACCCCATTTGTGGTGAAATGCAGATATTATCCCTCTCAACGAGTTTCAAATCTTTGCTTGATACTCGAGGTAGTGTGTGTTTGGTTGAAAGTTTGTCCTATTTAACTCCTTGGGCCGTAACATCGTGATAGTATCGAACTGTAAAACAGGTATACATCATGCAGGACACATTACTTGTTTCAACAATAAACCCATCGAAATAGTTTAACATATGCTCCGCGGAGCTCTTGGACTCCGCCATAATTATCTCAGGCTCTGTGAAGCAATTTTATAATATTCTCTATTTCTTTTTCACAATATAAAATAGCATAAGTAATAATTAGGATTGCCAATTTGTTTGGACCTGAATAAAGAACATTTCCTAAAGGCACAGACAGAACATGCGATGTTTTCCATTTGTTTTACATTTGTAAAATTTAACTGTCGTTATTGAGTATTCATAATATTAGTGTGATATTTTTTATGGGGCTCCAGCCCGCATTATTATTATTATTATTACTATTAGTACCGCGCCCTACTACCAGTTCAGGTTGTGCGCACTTACGCTAATGTGTAATGGTAGGGTGATTGTGAGATGAAATGGAGGACCTACAGTTTAACGTGGGATCCAAACCACGTTGGAGGCCTGGCATTCCACTTCAGCATGTATTTATTCTGGTACAAAAACCCTGGTCTAAAAGATATCAATTTCACACAAGACTGGACTGTCAATGATGGGAATATCGGGGTTTGAATCATGGTTGGGTGTACTGAAAGGGTTTTTTACTAAATGGTTTTCCACTCTCCTTCCATGCAAACATGGGTCCACTTCCTCTAAATTCAACCTTCCTCATCACTAACACAATAAATTGTAGAACGTTTTCACTTTCAAAGATGGCTGCCAGAGCATGTATGGTTCTGAGTAAAGCTGGATACAAAGGGTTCTGGCTTGACGATAACATCAACCAAATTAAAATATTCCACTGTGACCTGTTTCAACAGAGACAAACTGTACCATCCTGTGATAATGTTTTTTACTGACTGATGTGGTGAATGTTTGTGTGATTGGATGGTATTGGCGCGTGTGATTATTTAGTCCATTGAAATACTAGTACTATACTTCAATTTCATTACAAATAGACTTTTGGAGCACATATACAAATATGTTTCATTGTAAACATTGATCGGAAGTCACTAATCTCAACCCTTATTGAAATAATTTTTATTTGCTTTGTGAAACTAAATAGTTGATAAAAGTAGTTATCAAAAGCTTATAATAATACTTCCTTAGAGATTGCTGTATAGTTGGCTTTTTAATTACTAATTGAATTAACAGAAAATATTAATCAAACCATTGTTTTCTGTTTCGTGTTGTATCGACGACATCAAGCGCCTTCATTTTATCCGGTTCAGTATTTATATGTATGGAGTAAAGGTTATCTTTTATAAGCTCTCGTTTTTAAATCATTTTGAAGTAAACTATATATGTCACAACTTTAGTTGCCCACTTGTAAAGTGTCCTGCAGCATGTTTAACGTCAGCAATCATCTGTAATTTGTAATACACTTACAGACTTTAACTAGAGAAATTTAAGTCACCCTCATGAAAGGTTTCATTAACTGATAAAAGTACCACTTGAGAGGTTAAAAAACAAATGCTCTGTTGTTAAAGTTTTGACTGCCAAAAGCAGCTCATTGTATGGTTTGGCGAATGGATACACGAAAGTAGATCCGAATACTTTTACTAGCTCTCTTTGTAAGGAAATTTTAGTATAGTGGATTGTGTGAATGAGTTTCAATAATCTGTAGTCGGTAGCTAATGTGTATATATATCTCTCTCTCTCATTCACATGATGTTCCTTGGTGTCGGGTCTACTCCGTAGAGAGAGGTAAATTAACTATTCTTTACTTGGAGCTGATAGCATGCGATTGTCGTGATGCATGCTGTGCAAGATATTCACTTTTCTTCACTGCAATGGATTTTGTGTGACTTACTGCATCTAATTATTTTCTTCGGCATTAAAGCTTTGCTAGCTCTTATCGTTATTATTTTTTCACTATTACTGTATGGTATGTTTGCTTTTCAGATTCATTTATTCTAAATTTTTTTTATTGTGATTTTAGTTGTTTTTTGACATCATCTTACTTTTCTATTCATATTAAACTGAAATTGTTTAAGTTCGTTATCCTTAAACTAGGTGTTATATTTAGAGATGAATCGAATCTTATATTTCTCGAATCCAAATCCAAAATCTTCAAAAATTGTACAATAATTATTGTACTTAATGTGAAAATATTTTAAATTGGATTTAAAAAGCTTTGTTTAAGGTTTGATGCCACTGACAAATGATGTTTTGTTTGTCATGTCTATTACATCATAAACAACAAAGAGATAATGTTATTTAGTAAATTAATTATATTAAAACAAATGTTCCTTTTGTTGTGATTTAGTTTCCCTCCCAACTACACAAGTCAATATAATTACTTTTACCAATTGCTTGAAATTATTATTTGAAGTCGAGGTCTTCATAATTTTATTCGAAATACATTTTTGTGATTATTACGAATCTCGAATCTCTCGAATGCTGTAGGATTTGAAGGATTCGACTGTCCCTTCTCTAGTTATTCTCTTATCGCTTGACTAAACGGCACTCCTACATGTACGTTTGGAATTAAATATAATTGTATTACGATTCTGGTAGAAGGAACTTTTTGAAAATACAAACTTTTTTTTTTTGTAAATTTTTAGTATAATTTTGTATCTATTGATAATATTTATCAAAATTGACATTTGAAGATCACAAGAGTTGACTTATGAACATGTGAAAATTGTTTCAGTAACTTTCATTACTGTTAAAAAAAATTCCTTCCTATCTAAATCGGATTGTACTTCCTTACCAAAGAATTATTCCTAGCACTAACTAGACTTAAGACTGTTGAGGCTTTGTTTATTGGACCAAAGTTATTGTTTGGTTTAATTACAACTCCAAGTGTCCTGTATTTGATTCGCGTGTTCAGCCATTAATTTTCAAATTTACGAATATTATGATACTTGATACGGCTACATCCTTGACACTTCCATCTTCTAAGCTTCGCTAGTCATATACATTTATTAATTATACTAGCGTTTGCGTTATTCCTTTGTAAATAGCGAACTACACTGATAAACAACTTTTTTTTTTCAATATACCTAGTTTATTTGCACATACCCAAATTTTATTTACGAGAAGAACTCTTGAAGGAAATAATTGTATAATTACTTAGCTTAATATTTGTTGATTTTTTTTACTATTTTAAAAATAAAATATTATATTATGTACGGGTATGCAAAGTTGTGAGTTTAGTTAAGTTGTTAATAGGCATTTGATTTTATGTTTTCATATGCTTAATATCCGCATGTTTGTTTACAATTGTTTGTAAAATATATATATAATTAATCCATTTTGTCTCAAATCGTAAATTATTTTTTGGCTTATAATTATTTGTATGTTCTTTATTAAACATAAACATTCAAAGTAATTATTTAATATATAGTTCTTTAAGGAAAACTTCTTTTCAATTTTTGTACATTTTGTTACATGTGTTAAAAGGTACCTACAGATAAGAGGGGCTATAGCACAAAATGGCTTTTACAGTGAAAATAAGAACAGAGTTCACACTTTACCACTGCTGCCACTGGACAAAGAGGTCATGGTTGCCTCTTGAAGAAAATCGTTCATTACCGCCCAATCCCTCGACCTAGGTTTCATTCTATCGGAACTTGTCAGGAGTAAACCAAAAACCGCAATAGGGAGAAAAAGGAAATTGCTAATAAAAATGATAGGATGTGTGGATATAGGCTGAGAATAATTTCATGAGTTACCGTTACATTACCGGTGAGAACTAATAATCTCTTTGTCCAGTGGCAGCAGTGTAAAATGTGAATTGTGTACTTATTTTCATTGTAAAAGCCACATTGTGGTTGTTCCCTTTTATTTGTCTTCAGTCAATTTTCCTGTACCTTATTCCAACTGTAAAAAAGTAATTATACATTTTAATTTAGCTAATTAACTTTTTTTTTATTTTTATTTTTTTTTTGTACTGTCATTATTAAATCGGGATGTTTGTTACTAACACACTCAAACTCCTGTCTTATAGGGACTTTGCATATGTAGCGCGCGACCGCACCACGAGGAAACACATGTGTCACGTTTTCCGATGTGACATCCCTGCTCGCACAATCGCCAACACACTGAGGGACATCTGCAAGAAGATCATGATTGAGCGCAGCTTACAACAGAATCTCGCTAAACCTATCGACATAAGTAAGTAATGATGATAACTGTGTTGACACGAATCTTTATTACAGAGATTTTAACATTTGTGTTGTAACAAGGATTTATATGTCTGTTTGGACATGTTGAGAGCATGAGTGTGCATCGAGTGATGAAGCAAATATATGAAGGTAGAGTGTGTGGATCAAAAGGAGTAGGCCATGTAAGATGAGTGTTGACACGAATCTTTATTACAGAGATTTTAACATTTGTGTTGTAACAAGGACTTATATGTCTGTTTGGACATGTTGAGAGGATGAGTGTGCATCGAGTGATGAAGCAAATATATGAAGGTAGAGTGTGTGGATCAAAAGGAGTAGGCCATGTAAGATGTGACTAAATTTTGTAGACGAATGTGTGAAAAAGATAAACATTAAGAGTTTTAATAATAAAAGAGCATGTATGACTCTGTGTATGGATGTTGTTGAAGCAAAGGGAGTATGCAAGGATAGGGAAGTGTGGAGAAAGTCAGTGAGGATGGATTAAGGGTAGAGTTGTTGTTTTTTGAGCTGTATTCACAGTTTCTTGACTACCCCATAAGGGAAATGCGTGACTAGGTATGATGTGTGTGTGTGTGTGTGTCTGTGTGTGTGTCTGTATGTCTGTCTGGCTGTCTGTATGTGCATACTTACGTACGTATGTGTGTACAGTGACTTAATCTTTGGCCAAGAGATACGTAACACAATAGAATAACAATAGGGATCAATAGATGGCAACAAACCATTTCTAAAACATGTGTGGACACTAAATTTGACTAGAAGGTTTTACCATTTCATTTAGAACCTCGGCTCTGTTTGTATTACATGGGTTTAACATTGGTTGGTGCTATTTGCCACTAACAAACAAGTACTGGGATAGCTTATCCCACAGTAATGATTGTGAATAACTTGCAGGTGGTAGTGGAATAAATGGACGATCAGGCCTGGCAACACGACCGACGAATCTTCCCACAGAACACCGGCGAATGCATCACCGCAATGGCCAAGCTTTAGTCAGTGAGTATTTTGTACTGGTATTTAATAGGAGAAATATCACAATAAATGTTAACATATACTCATATAGCTATGATTTTTATTTTTTTATAACATCTTAAAGAATTAATTCTGTAAAGTGAACATCATTTCAAAGATCCGGATTTGTATAATAGTGGATCATTTGCACTTAATAGTAACAGACTACAGAACTACTGTTATTTGTTATGTATGTAAGAAAGTAGATGAAAGAATCATAGAAACATATAAAAAGAAATTAACACAATATGGCTCTTACATTGAAAATAACAACACAGTTCATATTTAATATTGCTACCAGTTGACTTTTGTGGTCTTGGGGTAAAGTTCTCGGCTCAGGACTTGATATTCTTGGGTTCAAACCCAGTTGGGTTTGACGGATTTTTCTTGTGCGATAAAATACCTTTCCTGGCAAAATTGGTAGGCTTTTTCACTCGCGCTCATGAAAATTCTCATGTGTGAATGTAATCACTCAGTTCAGAAATTGCACATTAAATACCGAAAATAAATACATTGGACAGAGAGGTAATGGCTGCCGCTTGAAGAAAATTGATCATTACCGCCCACTCCCCTGACCTAGGTTTCATTCTATTCCAGTGGTAGCCGTGTAAAATGTGAACTGTGTTCTTCTGTTCATTATAAAAGCAATATTATATTTGTTCCCCTTTACATGTTTCTATAACCCTTTCCTGTACCTTCTATTTATAAAAAAAAAATGGACCTCAAAAAGCTAAAAGAGGTTTTCCTTAAAGAGCTGATATTGTAACTTGTATCCTCAGCTCAATCATTCCCAACTCCAATGGAAGAGCCCAAGAAAGTCCTCCGGGCGCAATACCTAGGCTCCACTCAGGTGGGCCAGGCTACGGGCATGGACGTACTCAACGACGCAATCGACCACATGGCGAGCTTACTGCCACAAGACAAGTGGCGACATGTCAACGTAGCGGTGGCTCCCTCTATGATCTCCATACTGCATCCAGGGGTGAGATTCTCCGCACAATACAATGTCCTCTCAATATTCCTCGCATCATATCCTGACCGTACAGTGCTAACGCTTAGTTATTTGGTTAATCGGTTATCTAGACCAGCGTTTCCCAAAAGGGGTTCCGTGGAAGGGTCAAAGGGGTTCCGAGTTTTGTCTGAGAATTAACTAAAACGTTCGTAGAAAACAGTTATAACATAGCCGCGCCGCTGTAAGTATATCTAGTATCAAACAGTGCGGGCGGAGCGGGGTGGCGGGGCGGTGCACTTGTCGAGACAGCGCGTGCGCGGACGTTGCGGCCCCGCACCAGTCGAGTCAGTTACCGTAACAAGACTGCACGTGTTTACGACGTAAACTTTACTTAAATATTTGCTGTAAAGAGAAGAGATTGCAGTAATAGTTATTTCTATTGTTTTAATCTGGAATTTTCAGTGTCCGCAAGTAGGTTTTTGATATTTTGTAGTAGAGCTGTAACGAACCGACCTCTTTACTTCTGTGAAATTAATGGTAGGTTTTAAAAATTATAGGATGCTATAATAATGTTCCGTTTTTTAGAGTTTTATTTTTTGTTCTAACTAATTATTATTTTAATCAAAGTTATTCTTATTTCTACCTAAATATGTAAAATGCAATTATGCTAAAATTTTAACCCACTTGTGGGTATTTTTCCATTTGTTATTTCAGTTTATGATAATGGACAATTGGCTCAAAACGGGACGCCTCGCAAGTGGCAAAAGTGTTGTATCATGTTCACCAGCAGAGTCTACTGAAAATATTTCAGAAGAAGCTGTTGCTGGTTTTTCTGTAAGAAAGTTATATTTATTATTATCAAAGTCATTCTGTTAATACAGTATGGTGACTTACTCACCTTACACGCAATAATTTCTTAATTTTTGTTTATTAATGTTTATTTTATTTAATGTTTTGGTTGATTATTATTAACGGGTATTATTGTTGTTGTTTATTATTAATGTTTGTTAATTTATTCCAGGGTACGGTAAATACGGAAGACTCTTGTCCTGGGCAAGACCGACAAAGTACACCAACCAACAAAAGGGCTGAACCTCAGGAGAGAACTGCTTCAAAAAAGAGGAAATATGATGAATCCTACTTGTCTTTCGGATTTATTCCTGTAGGAATTGCTGAAAATCCGGATGGACAATGCGTTATTTGCAACAAAATTCTGTTTAATAGCTCTTTGGCACCTGCAAAGCTTAAACGACACCTTGAAACCAACCACCCGCAACTGAAGGATAAGAGCTTAAGTTTTTTTGAAAGACACAGAGAAGTAAATAAAACTGGTATGGCTGCTTTACACAGATATGTAAAAACAGATAATGAAAACGCAACAGAAGCATCATTCCTGCTAAGTTACAGAATTGCTCGTGCTGGTAAACCACACACGATTGCAGAAAATTTAATAAAACCATGTATGACAGAAATCGTCAGCTGCGTACTTGGAGAAGACGCAGCGAAGAAAGTTGCAGCAGTTCAGTGTTCCAACAACATCATATCTGATCGAGTCCATAAGATTTCAGACCATATTGAAGATGAATTAATTTGTAGATTGAAAGACAGCGAGATGTTTGCAATACAACTTGACGAAAGTACAGATGTTGCCGGGTTATCAATACTGCTTGTTTTCGTGAGATACCCCTTCGGAGGATCTATTGAAGAAGATTTGTTACTCTGTGCACCTTTGGAGACCAACACAACTGGAGAAGAAATTTTTACAGTCATTGATAGTTACATCAGTAAACACCAGCATATTGATTGGAAAAAATGTATTGACGTGTGCAGCGATGGAGCTGCAGCTATGACCGGCAAAATAAAAGGAACTGTAACAAGAATAAAGAATGTTGCACCTAAATGTAGTAGCAGTCACTGCGTTTTACATCGCCATGCCCTTGTCGCGAAGAAAATGCCATCAGACTTAAAGAAAGTTCTTGATCAAGCCGTACAAATTGTCAATTACGTTAAATCACGCCCACTCCAGTCAAGGCTTTTTAAAAAAGCATGTGAAGATGTAGAAAGTCAGCATCAATCACTTCTTCTACACACGGAAGTGAGATGGCTTTCGAGAGGAAAAGTTTTATCAAGGTTATTTGAATTGCGCAACGAGCTTAAGATATTCTTCGCCGAACAACCCATTTCTGCATCCGTTAGTACGCTTGTTGAACTATTGCACGATGAGCAATGGTTGATTAAATTGGCTTATTTGGCCGATATATTCGATAAACTCAACATAATCTGCAAGTCCTTACAGGGAAGAACCACAACCACGTTTACAGTAAGAGATAAAATATCTTCACTTAAAAACAAACTTGGCTTCTGGATCGAATGTGTTGAACAAAAAAGTTACGAAAGTTTTACTCTTTTAAATGGCTTTCTGGAAGAAAATGAGTTGCAAGTAACATCAGATGTGGAAAAAAACATACATGAACATTTGATTAACCTTAAAAAATCCTTGAAAGAGTATTTCCCGGAGAAGTTACAGGACATCGCCTGGGTACAGAATCCATTCGCAAATCTAACCAAACCATCGATGCTAACTGTGTCAGAGTATGAGAATTTGATCGACATTAAGTGTTCATCCCTTCTAAAACAAAAATTCGAATCAGAAGATTCTAATTTGAATTACTTTTGGATTGGACTTAAAGATGAATACCCTGCAGTCGTTGAGAAGGCTATTATGGTTCTGCTTCCGTTTGTGACGACTTACCGATGCGAGACTGGTTTTTCAGCTTACGCTTACACCAAAAACAAGTACAGAAACAGACTGGATGCAGCTCCAGATCTTCGCGTTCAATTGTCAGACATTAAGCCTAATTTTAGTGCTATTATAAGTAAATATGTGAAAAAATTTCATTCTTCACATTAAATAGTTACTTTTTTTTGTACGATAAATGTTTTATAATACTTATAATAATTATTTTTTATTTATAATTATTCTTTCTTTTCATGTCAAACATGAAAATATTCAAACTACACTACAAGGTACAATCACTTTTGTTATTATCAAAATGGGGTTCCGCCAAAAAAAGTATGATCAATTAGGGTTCCGTGGCCAAAAAAAATTGGGAACCTCTGATCTAGACAATATTTCAACACTACCTTTAATAAATACATTAGAAAAAATTAAATTGCTTACTTATACTATGCCTTTAGGAAAACAAAAGCTCATTGCCACACTTACAAAAGTATGCCACCTATCCCTATCTTGAGCTAAGTCTATCCATTCCACCTCATTACACCCTATTCCTATCTTGAGCTAGTTCTATCCATTCCACCTCATTACACCCTATCTTTATCTTGAGCTAGTTCTATCCAGTCTACCTCATTACACCCTATCTTTATATTGCGCTAAGTCTATCCATTCCACCTCATTACACCCTATCTTTATCTTGAGCTAGTTCTATCGAGTCCACCTCATTACACCCTATCTTTATCTTGAGCTAATTCTATCCATTCCACCTCATTACACCCTATCTTTATCTTGAGCTA
>CABFWB010006379.1:22555-33948 GCA_902151455.1 Timema bartmani
ATGTTGTCCAGAGACCATCTCATCAAACTGTTGCTCTCATACTTCTTATTGGGGTTTTTATTGGGCTTTGACAACTACGAAGCTTTGTCGGTAAAAATACCAACAACTAAAAAGCTCATTTATGTTCACTTATTACCATTCTGAGCTGTTATGTACACTATATTTACCCTGAGAAGCAGCAATCTTACCTTGACATATTATACTATGGTCCTTTCTTATAAGTTATAAGCTACACAATAGTGCAATAAGGCCTGCCTGTTAAGATGACCAACTTTCATTATAAACAGAGTGTACATTACAAATTAATATTCATATGAAAAAATCAGAGGTAGTTGAATATTCCATGTGGTTATAAATTATAATAACTTGATTTATCAAATTAGAATGAAATATAATAATCAATTGTACAATAATAAAACTTTTTCATAAAGGTTTTTTCTCCATGAAGTTACATTTTTAAAAAAAACACTATGTTTTTCCAGATTAAAACTATTAATAAAAAATATTTGAATTTAGATTCAGCTTTGAGAATACTTCATATATTCGATTCGAGTTTGCTTTGAATTGAAAGAGTTTGACTTGGTCTTGTATTGCTAGCTTTAGTCTACTTCCCTTTAATCGTGTTTTAACATTTATGCTGTGCAAATATAAAGAATTTTTTTTCACAAACATTAATTGCTATTTTTCATTACATTATAAGTTCTTAGTTTGACATACGATTTACAAAACATGTTATTATTTTAAACTTAAAAACCTAACAATTCGCTTCTCACAATAGACTAGTCTGCCAAAGTCCACTTTTTCAATTCGAAGCAAACTCTATTCAAATATATATGAAACATTCTCGGAGCCGAAATCTAATGTTGAATATGTTTTGTTTGTTGTTTTATGCATGAAAAAAAAATATTGTGGTTTATTCTATAACTTTATAAACTAAAATCATTTGAAAAATATTTTACTGCAAAATTGTTTCTAATATTCAGTTTTATTCTAATAATCCAAGTTACTATCACAATTTATAATTCAACTAGCTTATACCCGTCGCGGCTTCGCCCGCAATAATTGATCAAATCTTTTAATTTTTAACCAAACTGTTTTAATGTAAAATCAAAGGTTGGGAATAGTCCTATATGTTATTCCAGGACATACTCTACCTACGTACCAAGTTTCATTTGAATCTGTTCAGTAGTTTTCACGTGATTGAGCAACAAACACCCAAACACACAAACTTTCGCATTTATAATATTAGTAAGATTTCTTCAGATTTTTTTCTATATGAATATTGTCTTTTACTGCATGAAACAGTTGATGATGATGATGACACTGTAAATAACTCAATTCTCGAAGCCAAGTTGAAATTTTGAAATTTCGCACACATCTATACTACCTCGTATTTAAGGTTTCAAGTTTCCTAACGTGTGTTGTGACAGCTGAGATACCAGAAGTGTCTGGATGCCCATCCGCAAGGTGTCGGCAGGAACCAGTCCAACGCCCAGACGCCCGGTCGAGGTCTGGGGGCCACCCTCAAGAGCCTCGTGGGCACCCTGACAGGACGTAAGCTTCGGGGTGCAGACTCCTGAGAGGAGGCCCTCTCTCTGCAGGTTAGTTCTTTCATCCATGAGGGCATCCTTTTAGCACATGTTTTAACTGTTTCTTAAACCTGCTCCGGTAGCCACATGGTCTAAGTCGTCACTCCTGCAAGAGACTAGACTTCTGATGACAAGGAGCTCTGAGTTTGATCACTGTCAAGTATACTGAGGTGTTTATTTTTCCTAAATGGGTTTCCACTCTTCATCCACGCAAATGCGGGTTCCCTTCTTCCATATTTAACATTCCAAATTCCTAGCTCATTAGCGTAATTAGTACTTAAGCGTATAACCCGAATGGGTAGTAAGACGCAGTGCTAATAAAATAAATAACATAGTATGAACTTAACGAAACCCCAGACCAGTAATTTAGCACATAACTGAATGTATGAATGTTATAATGCATGGATTACAAGAAAGAACATTATATTTTCTAATATTTTTATATTTACTCTTATGTTTATCATTTTTTCCAAAATTTGAGGGTAAATTGGCGATTTGGATTTGTAAAATATTGTATTGAACCTAACTCTAGAATATAGTTTCCTTGAAGAGGTAAGTACTGTAGAAAGTTGGAGGAGACCTTGTCTCAAAGTGTACACTTGCAATGGTAACATTGTTCATGTGTGTGCGTTTGTAAAGGAACTTTGGCCACTACCTGCGGAGCGGGAGGTGATTAAACACAAGCACTTGCAGTCCCCTCTGACGTTCAAGTACTTCAGCACCAGCCCGCCATCCGCAAGCTTGCGGTCCTTGCTGTCTCCCACGCTAGACACCCGGCGACTCAACCTGGCCCGCTGGGACACTCATCCCTAGCTATCTCGCTCTCTCTCTAGTCTCCAAGAAACAAGAGGATAGCAAGTATCAATCAAGAGGCAGCTCAAACTTTTTGTTAACTGCCCACAGACGAGTTGGAGTTAATTCACGACATGTTCAACCGCTTTGGTATCGTATTAAATTGGTTTTACAGCCTCGCATTGCCTTTAAGTTATGTTTGAATATTAAAACTGACCTCACCCGCATTTTTATCACATTTACTCTCCGTTATCCACTTGTCAAAATTGGTAAGCAGTAAATCCTTTAACTGCAACCATCATTATCAACTGTTTCCAGCCCGTGGCCGGGACAGTTTTGTAAAAATGCCTCCATCTTCTTTATTTGCTTCCATTCTTCTCTTGCTCACACACTTGCTGTTATCTGCTTCTCCCATCTCTTTCTTGGCCTCCCTTGCGGTCTTTTTCCTACATACTTCATCTTTTATCATTCTTTTTGTGATTATCTCCTATTCCATCCTCATTAAACGTCCATACCATCTCACCCTTGCTTCCTCTACTATCTCATTTGCTCCCTGTTCCTAAACTCTTTCTTGGACAATTTCATTTATAATCCTGTTTTTTCCTGGTGAAAATTAGCATGTTCCTCAAAAACTTGATTTTAGATTACATAAAACCAAACTAATGATTTTGCTATTTTTATAATTCTTAATGAAGTTGAACATATCGTAAATGGACTGAGATTTTATAAATGAATCTTTCAAAGCTAGGCATCCTCTTATTATGTTTTTAAATGGATGTATATTCTTGTGTAAATGTACTCTTTACTGTCGTCGCGCGGTGGCATCTCATCGCTTGTGCGGCAGCCTATACAGGAGATGCACACATCTCTAAGCTCCAACATACTATTCGTGATATAAATACATTTATTTGATTATTATTTCTCAGACTATAGTTAGCACATGTCTGTTTTCACTGTCGGCAAGTCGATACTCTGGTTAGAGGGATGTATTACATGCAACATTTAATAAAAGAGATACATATTATCATAAAATAAGTTATATCAATATATTGTAATTCAAGACTGTCGGTTTAATATCCCACTCTATAGAGCTGACGTGCTATGAACGGAGTCATATAGCGATAGTTTTTAAATATACGTTACATTCAGCTCAGCACGATACAATTTTAACTGACTTGTTACCGTTGAGATGCCAATAAATTTATATATTTTATCTTATAATAGAAACTTTATTTTTATTTAACTCTTTATTGATTATTTAATTACTATCTTAAATTTATTGTATGGCGCATGTTTTTGGCATAATTAGCAATAATTCTAGTATTGTAAAAATTTTGGAGAAGAAAAAATTATTGATATTTATATTGAGAAAGAGAGAGTTTATTATAAAAATCAGACCCAAGTTGCGGTTTAGGTATAACGATCGTTTACTTGTGAAACTTCAAAACCCATAATATTTACTTTTCATGGAAAGTATGTTTGTTGATGAGTCTCATAGCATTGTTGAAATTAAAGAATCTCATTGTAAACCAAACTGACTCATTGAAAGCTTCTAGATACTCGTCATTAATTCCCCTAAATTGTTAATCATTGATGTAAAACAACCAATAATTGTATTTATGAAACCAATACAAATATTGATCTTGTTCATCCAATGGCCAGATCTTGCATAATATTGGTAGATGTTAAAACTACAGCTGACTTAACCAATCATAGTTTTTGTAATAGCTAATAATACTCGTACAAAGATACTTGTTGTAAATAGTATGTATACCCAAGACCATTACTGCACAATATATTCTGTCAAAACAACAATGTAATTAGTTATAAATGTTAAGCAAGAGCATCATAACTTATATTTTTCAAGTATTTTTCTTACAAATTTTACTTAGTTGCTGTTTTTAGATGTAGGTGTGACTTTCACATGTTGTATAAAAAAAAATCCACTGAATGAGTTATTAGAATGTTGATGTATAACGAAAACTCGGTAAAACTTTGCATTGTTGATGGTACATTGATAAAGACACCAAGAGCAAATAAATTAACACTGTTTCACTAACTATGACAAGTTGTAAGATTATGACGTATGCAAGGGGTTTGAATGTGTTTTTATGTGTGAGTGGAAATCTGTATTAGATGTGAGCATCGCACAAGTGTTTGAAAAGCACTTGGTCTTTTGTTTTTAATTCCATGTCCATTTTAAGCTGAAGGGAACAAGGCTATCGTACAGGGAAAGATGTATATATTGTTAGTGTAGTATTTGCTCGACGTAGAATTGAAATCAATTCGCAATGTTAGTTGTCTGCAGCCACTAGTTAAGGAGAGATGTTTTCAATTTATTCTTATCCTGTTACCTGCAACTAACGACATGTTGTGTGGTACTTATATTGTGACTCATCCTAAATTATGTTTGCGAGTAGAGTTATAGGAAACAACAAATTTATATATACAAGAGATCTTCCTTTTTAACAAGGAGACGATGACGTATTGCTTAACTTAAAGGGCTACAATTTAACGTTGCTAATATTTTAATAGGAAAATTTTTTTGAGTTTCTTTTTAATCTGATTCTGTACAGAAAAGAAAATATAATAATTAAAAAAAAAAAGACTGCTTGAAAATGTGTATTTGTATATAGCTTGATAATACAATATTTAGCAAGACCTCACAGAGCTTAAGTGTGAATCTGAATTTTAAATGCTGTTATAATTAACAAATCTATTAAAGTTAATGATGATACTACAGCTTATTAGGCTCAAGGATCTAAGACATGCATCGTGACCTTATGCTAATGCAGCTGTGTGTAAAAAATAAAAAGTGGGAACACATTCTTGTTTAGATGTAATTATTTTGTTTTTTGTCCTTTTTTTAAAAAAATGTCATTTATTGGTGATTTGTTGTTACCATTTTGAAATAGTGTTTTTTGTCACTTTATCGTCATCGTTTGTCACAAAGTTGGCAAGCTTTGTCTCAGTGTACTGAACTTTTTGACACTTGTGTGAACGTATCCCTCGGCAACGAACTGTTTTCCCGGCAGTCTTGCATATTCATTCTCGATGTGTCAACTTTTGATGACGTCATTCAAGAACTACCGCTCTGAAGAGGAGGAAATAATTTCCATTCATCAAACTACCTGGACTTTATCAAACTACCGTACATTGTGAAAACTATAGCGATACATAAAATTATATTATACTATTATATTGAAAGACTTGAGAGCAGAAAACGTATTTGTCTTTTCTTATGTAGTCATTGTAGGAATATAATAATATTATTTATTTTAAATATTGCTTGAAAAAAAAAGTATGCATTACAGTTGGAATATTATAGTCAATGTTATAAAACTATTTATACAACCTAGTTTTTCACATTCCATTCAACATTTTCACATTCTTTAGATTATGGTTCCTAGTCTTTGCTACCCTTGGCATCAAGATTGTATTTGGTGAAAGGTTTTTTTCTATCCTTTTTAATTTTGTGGCTAAATTAAGTAAATATATCTAAAAAAAATTATTATTTTTAATACAGTATAGGAAAAGGTAAAAAGAGGCTTTCTTTAGATAAACATATTAAATTTATTTTTGGCATATTGTAGTAACTTAAAGAAAATTTAACAAGTTTGAAACTTCCAAAATAAAAAATTTAAGTTTGAACTAAGAATAAGTAACTATTTCAAATTAAGTTTGGGAGTTAGAGATGTCATTGTTCCAACTCTAGATTTTGATTTCTAAATTTTAATCTCAAATTTTTTTATTTTTTTTAGGTTTATCGACACATACAGGTCATAGTGCCTTATGTTATTGTAAAACAACCTAAAAGTTGATGTTGGCTGTTGGAGGTATCAAAAATTATGATATTATGACCACTTATTGATTCTTTCGATACAAGTAAGAATCGAGGTATTGACTCTGACATTCTTATTTTGGTATACAATTTACTAGAAACTGTAGTTTTACTTTATGAAAAAAAAATATATTACTATGAAGTTCTTTAACCTTCCAATGATTGAACCTGGGACCCTTATATCAGTATTACACAAACACCTGGAGCTGAGCTCCAACCCTCTTAGTCAGATGAGAAAAGGATGAAGAGTGTAAAAACCTCGAAGTACCAACATTTTCCATGTACATTGGAACAAAAGTTAGGGGGTTGTTGGAGGAGGAGAAGCGGGGTTTGGGGGCTCGGGAAGGTTTTCGAGAGGAATATGAAGGAGTGAGGCTAGCATTAAATCATTAAATAGATAGATCTACTAACCTTTTTCTTTGCCGTTGATAAAAAGCACATTTAGCCAGACAGTGAAACTGTAAACAGCAAGAAAATTTCAAATTGGTGAAATCTACTTAACAGCCCCGGATGATTCAAAACTAAAGTTTTGATTTAGAATAAAAACAAGGAAATGGCTAGAACGTGAAATTAAAACCACCAGGCTCAACTGAATCACTCTGATCAAGTGGCGTGCAGTGTCACCACCATACAATATATATTTATATTATTTTCTCTATAAAATATGTAATCAAATAAATATAACTGTGGAAAAACAAAAAACAAATAAAAGTAAAAACACTAACATAATTATATTTCCTTATATATAATTTCCTAACATGTGTTCATCTTTCCACACACTCTAGAAGCCCAAATATAACCTAGAAAGCTAAAACTTTGCACACGTCCATGAAACATTATCAAACGAAACCGAATTTCCAAATTTTTTTATTTTTAATGAAAAGAAAGTTTAGTTCACTTTCACTTTATCCACTCTTACGTATTAACTGACAAAAAGATATTTTTTTGCTATCAAAGCCTAACCTTCCATGTGTTTATCAAGGTTAGGTTTTGTTAAGTTTGTTAGTATTACAATCGTAGACAGGCCTAAAATCTAGAATTATGTAGGTATTTCTTCCTTAGGGAAATGCTGTGAAAGCATTAAAATGTTTAAGGGTTTGTAAATATGTGTGTTTTTTTACTTTTATTTACGCTTAGTTTGTTACAATTCATTCATATTTATTTAATTACATTTTAATATATTGCTTAATGCACTTTATTTTATACATATTTTTAGTATAAAAAAAAGAGTAAAAAGAAAGCCTCACTATTTTTAAAATTTGAGAAACAATTTGATAGAAAAGATGGTTGACTTTAGTTTTAAAATGTCACTGTTGAAACCAGCAATCTCCAACTTTGTATGAAATGGAAATGACACAACTTCCCACGTATTTGATAGCGATCATGTCAAATCACGGGAGGGGAAATTAAACTATTTAGTTGAGATTTGGGGCCAGGGGCGGTCTGAGGTAAATTGCTTTTTGGCGCCCCTGAAGGATAGTAGGATAGTATAAAAATAGTCCCCAAACCTAATAACTCCAAAACTAATGTAATTATAGGAAAATAATCTCAAGAGAAATTCCACAATCGGTGATGATACTCTAAACGTTTCACTGCAATATTGTATTAAAATGATTAGGATTACAAAGAAAACTAGAAGTACATGCTTTGTAGACAATGTTCTCCTATTTATTTTTACCACAGCAAACACTTTGATATAATGAACGGTTTATGAGATAATTACAAAAAAAACTGTTTTAGGGTGCTATTTTTTCCAAGATCGTAAATGTAAAATAACTTTTTAAGAGTGGTTACGTTAGGTGAGGAGTTGAGAGGTTTGAGGATTATTTTCCAATCATGCCCAGGTTACGTTAGGCTAGGATAGTATTCTTTTTGGCGCCCCCCCCTCGAGCTGGAGGCCTAGTTCGCCCGGCCCTTAAGCTGCCTCTAGTCATGACCCATTTCAAACTTTTATTTTTATATATAAACCTATTATGTAAGAAAACATTAAATTAACCTTCTACCCATCCAGGCATTTATAATATCATATAATCTGAAATTCTAGGAACTACAATCTTACTTTTTTTTATTCTATCACACTATTGTAAATAAAAAAAGATTGTTTTCTAGTTTAAGAGTATGTCATTAACACATTCAAAACTTGAATCGCTTCTTTGTGAATTGCTGCTTCTTTACACAATTAAAATATTTGTAAAGTGCTTAAAAACTTGTTAAATAAAATGAAAATGTGTACAATGCAAGAAAACCTTTTTGTACAGCTTTCAATATGTTAATGTTATAAATAGTAAGATGTAATAGTTGCAACACAATATATCCTTGTAACATGTAACATTTTTATTCTGTTACACAAACCAAATATTTCTCATTTCTTGATATTATTTTTGTTCGTTTTTTAGTATTTATTTTGAATTTTTGGGAGAGAATTTGCAGTATGTGTGGCATAAATCTGATGACAAATTGGTGAATAAAAACAAAAATAATTAGTTTTTGAACAGTTATTTCTTAGATCCTTGCAAGGCCGTAGCCAGCCAATAATTTCAGGGGGGTTTGGTGGGCCCATCCCCCAATTGACGGAGGCTAGAAAAAATTATAAATAAAAAACTGTTCTAGAAGCTATTTGAAGTGTTTTTTATGGCAACACTACCCCATAACTATCAGAGGCTAGGACAAATTCTAATTATTAAACGGCTCTAGAAGCTCTCTAAAGTGTTTTTTATGGTAACATAACCCCCTAATTTGTACTNTTCTCAAAAATTACAAAATTTCCTCTATTTAAAAAAAATATATCAATAAATTTGTCATTTTTTGGTGTTATTTTCTCTCAAAATTATCTTGCATTTAGAAATTTTGCTGTAAGATAGCATTTCAGCTATCAGCATTTTTTGTTGCAAACTCGCCATGCAGTGATCACGGGATGCAATTTGTGATTTATATTGGCTTCGTAAGAGACCTGCTATGGAGAAGAGAAGTGTCCTTGAAGTGTAAGGAAGTGTTGTACAGTGCATACTTTATAACCACTGTCACAGATGCAGCAGAAACATGGACATTGAATGTAAGAGAGACAAGGAAAGTGGAGGACATTGGGATGAAGTGTGTGAGGAGCATAATTAACTGTCTCCAGGAGAAACAAGATTAGGACTGAAGTTATCCGGGAAAGAGAAGGAGTACATGCAATAGTAGAGGAAGTAAGAAGATGGAGAAGGAGAGGATGCCAAAGAAAATTATGGAGATAAAGTATGTAGATAAAAGACCGCAAGGGCGGCCAAGAAAGAGCTGGGAGGAGCAGATATCAGAAAGTATTCAAGTGAGAGGAGAAGACTGTTGGAAGGAAAGAGGAAGATGGAGGCATTTTATCAAACTGACCAGCCACAAGGCTGGAAACAGTTGATGATGTCACAAGTCATAAGTTCATCAGAAAATTGTGCCGCTGTATGCAGCATATTTGTTTGAGCCCCCCAACTGGTACTTATCAATTTTCTTGATCAGGTTGGGCCTGGTTTTCATTTCTTCCCCTGTTATTACAAGATGTTACTTAATATGTAAGGGAGCGATCAAAGGTTATGCCTAGGTATTTTGGGTGGTGATTATGCTTTACCTTTTTTCCAAAGAAGGATACATTCAGTTCTCTGTTAGCTGAACAGTTGCTTAGATGGAATGTGCTTACTTCTGTTTTATTGGGGTTTGGGCGCAGTGTCCACTTCTTGTAATATTGGCTCAGTTTTTCTAGATCATTAGTGAGAATATGATCCCCTTTTTTGAAGTATTTAGTCTGGGTAGCTATTGCCATATCATCCATATAACAGAATTTCTCTCAATTGCTATCCGGTATGTCGCTCGTATAGAGATTGAAGAGAAGTGGATATGTCGCTCGTCTAGAGATTGAAGAGAAGTGACGCTAAGACTGATCCTTGGGGTAGCCCCTCTTCAACAGTGACGCACAAATGAGGTAGATGGGGAAAATTATGAGGATACCAACTATCGGAACAAATTACAAACAGAACAACCAATGTGATCCTTTGAATGTTCATGAAGAGGTTCTGTTCAAGTATGAACACAGCTTAGGGCACTTGCAATGGACAAGATTGGGGTTTGAATCCTGGTCAGGTGTAGGCCTACTGATGATGGTTTTTCCTAAACAAATATTTATTATAAACCTTTAAAATCCCAAATATTATTAAATATAATGGCCGTGTCTAAATAGTCTGTCCCCTACGCACTTGTGCACTTTACTGCGCGCTTTAATATAACATGTTTCTGGCGCCCCAAAGTACATAGGGTGCATGATAGTTTCCGGAGAGCAAAGTACAGCTAGAGCCATCTGGTGGCTAATTCTGAAAATATGCGTTTCCATGGTAACGATATTAAATTTTGATAGTGTTTTGTCAATGGTGACATATTTTTTAAGGCGCAAATTCATATTTATAATTTATCTTCCTTAATTATATGAACCTTAGGGTTTGTTCTACTTTCCCTGTAATGAATAAATTATATGCCATTGATGCTATTTTATAATAATCATAATAAGAAAAAGCATTATAATATACTTGGAAGTAGACAAAAGTAAAATGAGGTTAAGCTATATTTTTTATTTATTTAACCCCTTTATGTGTTAATGTTAAAAAACTTATTTGGAAAACCTGCGCCGAAAATGGTCAATCCTATCAGAGTTTTATAAATTTTAAAATTTTGAGAAGCTGACAAACTAGGCCTAGCTTACATTAATATCAAGTTGTTTTAAAGCATGTAAAAGTATTGCCAGATAGATACATAGGCCTATAAGAATCCCAAAATAAATTACTTAAGTTACATGTTGATCTCAAATTTTGAAACATTTTGCTGGAATGAGTGACTGCTGAATAAACAAAGAAATTACAGCTACGCACCAAAAGGAGCGTGATGTACGCAGGGATACCAAAGAGCATATGTAGAGAGATTGTTAAATATATACGTATATTATATAAATATATATATTTCCCTAATTAATTTACTTATATAATGTAAAGTATAATTCTCAAACAAATTTTATGCCGGGATCACGATCAACTTAACGTAACGTTCACTTAAAGTTAACTTAACGTAAAGGACCTCCTCGTGTTTAAATGGAGGCGATCACGATGCAGTTAACTTAACGTTGACTTGCAGTTAACTTAACGTAAGAGATGTCCTGGGAG
>CABFWB010006380.1:8471-27426 GCA_902151455.1 Timema bartmani
AAAAAAAAAAAAAAAAAAAATAATAAAAAAATAGCTAAACATAACAAAAAAAAAAAAACATTCAAGAAAAATAAACACGGCTAACCAACTGAAAAAAAAAATCAACAAGTACACTGTAATAACTAGGTATCTAAAATCACTTAACTGTAGATTTATTTAGGAGGACACATAACCCCAAATAAAACAAAAGGAAAAAACTCAAGGCCGAATATCTCCACAGTACAGAGACTCCAAATTTCCTCCACACAGAACCATGTTTACACAATCTCCAACAAAACTTTAGTAGTTAAATGCAAACTCACATTTCGAAATATTATTATTGAGAATTATGATTATTATTGTAATCACTCCTCCGATAAAATTAATTAAAAAAAATCGTTTTAAACTTGTGGCATAATATCGACTCATATTATAAATTCCCATAGAGCACAATAAAAACAAACTCGATAAGGGCTAGCTCCCAAAAACTGGAACATATCCTCAAAATACTTCCAGTCATACAGTGACCGACAATCTCTTTGCTTAGGCCTTCAAAACACACAAGAGGTATTCTCTTTAACAGTCCAAACCTTGTCCAAATATCTGGCAACCACGGGCGGTCCAGAACTACTGCTAGCCCCCTGATCTAGAAGCACTCCTAAAAAAATCTCTTAACTCGGGTGGTCCAGGTCTCAATGCCTGCCCCCTAAAACTCTATTAACTCGGGTGGCCCAGGTCTCAATGCCTGCCCCCTAAAACTCACAAGGTAGTCCGACCTCTGCGACAAAATCACTCTCTTGCCGAACGTCAAAGGTTCCAAATCCTGACATCACAACACGCCACTGTATGGCAGAAATCCCCTGCCTCAACTCAACTCCTATTCAAAAGTTTCCCTTAATTTACCTGTCTGTCCCTAACTTGCTCTCCAGGACACTAAAACTGGGTACTTTATCAAAATATACTCCCTAAAATATTTACCGAAATCTCTCAAACTGGCTAAATCCCTTTTAGATACCACAAGTTACTTTGAAAATTGTTGTTACTCGACCATGAAATTGGTTACATTATTAAATTAGAGTAATTTTACACAAAACCATTTGATTAATTACCCCTAATTTTATATTCGATCCTAACTGTATTTATTATTAGCCCTAAGCACTCTAATAAAATCATACAGGTTTATTATAATTCTTTTTTACATCTGGAAACTTTAATGTATAATCGGAGATCTTTTATTATTATTTCATTACTTTTAATAATAACAACTTTTCAATATTATTATTAATTTGATGATATTTTTATATCAACTTTAGTCCTAAATTATGCAAGTTATTATTATCATCGATAATTTATATAATTATGAGGAGTGATACTTGACATATGAGATTGTGTAACACATCTATCTCCTTATGCGGACAGAAAAAGGGACCATTGTGGCTCCATGGATCCATCCTCCTTAAGCACTGTCCACCTGCTCGGGTAAACTAGCTCCCCACTGTAACAACTTTTGAATGTTCTGCTGGCTGAGTAAACTGATTATACTATAAACCAACCACAACATGATAACACTTGGTCTTGTCAGTGACTGACTTGGGCCTAACTCTGGTGGCCTACCTCCGCTCAGTGAGTTGGTGTACCCCGTACGACACTCCTGGCTCAAAACAATTTGGACAACTTTCCAAATAAACATGACAATGTGGCCTACTGCCCTCTGATTGGTAGGCATGCTTACTTCACAAGCCCTTTCAATTTTTTGCAAATATCGAACTGCAGATATTTTGCCCTTTGCTCCCCTATATCTAGGAATGAGTGACAAAGTGATGTCTACCCCCATCTCCTTATTTTGTTGTTCTTGATCAGCTAAGTTGTTTAATTTTTGATCTAAAGTGCCAACTGTTCTTGTGTTTTCAATTATAATTTCTTTTATTCCCTCTATTTCTTTATCTTTTACTTGAATTTCATCACTAACGTTTTCTGTGATAAATTGCATGTTAGCTTCTCCTTGTCCCTCAATTTCTAACCTCACTTTTTTGATTTGAGTTTCTAAAGTGGACTGTACTTTTTGAACAGCTGATTCGTTGTATGCTATCTGCCTGTCGTGTGTTTGTACTTGATTTTCTAACTTGTTGATTTCTTTATCTAACTTTTTCTCCCAACTCTCTGTTTTGTTTGTCACTACAGATAATTGATCACTCAACTGAAACTGTCCCTTTCTTAGATCTTCCTTCCTAACCTCCAAATTTTCTTGTCTTTTTTCCCCTTCTGAAACCCTATCATTAATTTTACTTATTTGTTGGATGCAATTTTGATTAACCAATTCTAAATTTTCAAACTTTTTGTTGATAATCTTTAATTGTTCTTCCCCTTTTTGGTTGATTTTAGTTTCTAAATCTTGTTTATTTTCATTAAGTTTTATTTCTAGATTTTTTTCCATATTTTTTAAATATTGGTTATTTTCATTAAGTTTCATTTCTAGATTTTTTCCCATATTTTCTAAATATTTTTTATTTTCTTGTCTATATTTGAAATTTTCCTTTCTGTTTTCTGATGCAATTCGCTCAATCTTAACATCCAGTTCCTTCACCTTTTCTAATAAAATGTTGAAAATATCTACAAGTTCTAATGTTTGTACCGGCCTTTCTTTCACTATGGTCATAGTTCCCCCTTCACTTTGATTCATTATTTGCAGGATTACCTCTTCTTTCCCTGCTACCTCCTCAGAGCCAACCCCTACTTTCTCATAAATAAATGGCATTGTGTCATCAGTGTCATACTCTAAAGGTTCTCTTATCACTTCTTCTGCCATGTTTAATGTATTGTTTTCCCAATTTAAAGTAATAATAATTTAAATAAATGTTGTTTGTTACATGCTCACATGTAAGATATATTTTAATTATGTTTAAACCTAAACAAGATGAGTACCATGTATATAAGAGATATTTAAATCAGAATGTTTATTTAAAATTAGGCCTACACACTTTATCATTATTTCTCTGACTCAGTTTGACCATTATTATTATTATTCGAAAACCCTAAATATTGATTTAGAAAATAAATTTCTACCACCCCCGAAATGCACAATTTAAATAAAATAATTTTTTAATTAACATGAATTTTTATTATTCATTTACGATTTATAGTTTCTGCCGATCACTTATCTGTTAACCTCTTCCTTGGTATCCTCCCTTCTGGTGACCACTTCCTGGGTGCCCGCCACTGATGATCCTCAGCACCGCCCCTCAACTGTCCTCGGTGATGCTCCACCCCCGACTGTCCTTAGTGATGCGCCGCCTCCAACGGTCCTTAACGCCGCCCCTTGACTGTATCTGGTGATGCGCCGCCTCCAACTGTCCTCGGTGATGCGCCGCCTCCAACGATCCTCGGTGATGCGCCGCCTCTGCCCCTGGCTGTCTCATTGAGTCGATCTCTTCTAATTATCTTGGATCGCGGTTATCGTGCCCCTCAGTTGCGGCGCCATTTTATAACACTTCACTTGTTATGTTATTTGTGATGCCCCTTAGTTGTGCGCCTATTTATAACACCCTCGTTGTACGCCATTTTATAACGCTTGCTTTAGTTATGCCCCACGTTGCGTCGCCATTTATAAAGATTGCTTTTCGTGTTTTTGTTGATTATAACGATTCACTTTTGTTACGTCTTCCAACTTACACCTTGTCTTGAGCTCCACGTTATAACACCAACTGTTATGATAATGAATGTTTGGAGAAATGTTACTAATGTGAAATAAAGTTTTAATTATTTATTTAATTATTTCAGTCTTACTGATGTCAAAAAAAATGATCATGATTGTTTTGAAAAAAGAATTTAAAAGTGGTTTAATTAACTTGTTGCGCGTTTAATATTCGCACCCTTCAAAAACACGTCCGTTCCGAATGAAGGATGGTGTCGAAGAAGAACGAAAGCGGATGCTTATTTTAAAATTATAGTCTTATGGAACATAAGAACATTGGAGTAGAAGCTTCTAAGGCAGGAAACCGTTAGTAAAATCCTCCACGTCAGCCGACTGCATTAACACACTGAAGTTAGTTACACTGGCTGATGCCTTCTACCTTCAGGGCGTTAACTCAACGACAAAAAATAGCTAGTACTTTCTTAGTTAGAATCTGGTTATTTACTATAAATGAGCCTATTTTATGCCTGAAGTAATATATTATAAAATTCAATTAAAAGCAAAATATGTTTAATATAGAAAATGAATAGGAGAATATTGTTAATGCTCTCAAATATCCTTTGGGGTCAAATCAAGGTCATTACAAGACTAAGCTAAAACCTCTTTTATTATGTCTAATGGGGCTTACAAGTATTTAAGATTACCTTTCGGACTACAAGGGGACAACAACCTTAACATTTCAAAGGATAATGGATACAAGTTTAATAGAGCTAAGCCCTACACAGACAATGGAAGATTTAGATGACATAATATAATCTTTTAAGGTGACTTGGACCAACGCCTGAGGAAGTCTATGAAATGTCCTAAAAATATTAAAACAAGCTAATCTATCCCTTTCACCAGAGAAATGACTTTTTGCTACCAGTGAAACCAAAAACCTTGGACATATAATTTCATCAAAAGAAGTGCAAACTGAACCCAAATTAGTAAAAGGAGTAAAGAACTTCCCTACACCTAAATATGTCAAGGAAATCCAATCGTTCTTAGGATTAAGTAACTTCTATAGACAATTCGTTCCCAAATAGGCTAAAATTGCTAAGCCAGTAACTATCTTATTAAGGAAGGATCACACTTTTTTTATAGACTACTAACATCTTCGCCAGTTTAATCATACCAAGACTTTAGTAAACCCTGTTTACTAAGCACGGACGCTTCAAGTTTTGCAATAGGGTGTGTATTAAGCCAGGAGATAGGTGAAGAACATCCTATGCTTCATGACAAATCAACAAAGCCGAAATGAACTTTAGCGTTGTAACGTTTTATGCCGATAAACGTTACAACAACCGAACGTAAAGCTGTGCAAATGAACATTATTCAAGACACCTAAAGAAATAGACAATAATCTACTCACCTGATGCCCCATTCACCGCAGACTGCCTCACCGGCCGATCGAACTCCCCCCCCACGCGAGCACTACATCCTCGTCGAAGTGTTGAGTGAAAACTAACAGAAATAAAGGCGTGTCGTGTTAGACACGGAATCACCCTATGCATCATGGGAATGTGTGACGTAGAGGAGGCCACGTAAAAAGAAAAGAAGGAAGGTTCGAGTCTCTTCTCCAAGGTTATAGGTTGTTCCTCTCCATGATGTTTCACCCCTTCCCTCTGGTCCGTGTCTGTGTTCTACTGTGTTCTGTTTTCCCCTTTGTTCCCCCCCTCTCAGTTTTAAATCATTTATATACCGGTGTCGTTTAGTTTAAACTTCACTTCTTGGTTCGGCGGTGTCGAAAGACATCTAGGATGATATTAAGGTATAAATTCTATTTTCGGACTTTGTAAATTCAAAATTCCCTTTTGGACACACGTTAATTATTCTCAAAAATATGTACAAAAAACTTAAAATGTAATCATGGATTAAATTTAGGTATTTTTTTTAAGAGAAATAAAGTCCCCTCAGGACGCAAGTCTTTGCCATGATTAGTTTAAATGTTTATAATGATAAACTACAGGAATCATGTCTAAAGGCCCATCTGGCTCAGAAGGTAATTTATTACTGTAAACAAAAGTAACTTTACATGACTTTGCAAGGCCACGCATGGCGTGTTGCCTATGAGAGCCGAGGCGTCTCATTTGCCCTTCCGGCCGTATATTTTGTACGTACTTGTTTTATGTTTTGTTTTGTAGACTATGCCTTTTGCACAATAGGTATTTTTGGTAGTAATGATACCCTAGTCAATGAGAGGTATTACAATTATTTAATACAAAAGATTCTAGTTTGTTGTTTGTTGAACTATTGCCTAAAGATGGCCGAGTTAAACTTAGCTGTATGGCGGATTGCCATAGAGACCCAATAGGGGTCGTGTTGTAAACTTTTGGTACTCATATAGTACTTTTTTTTTGATCACGTGTCATGAAGACTATTTCACCTTTGCGGGCTTAACCCATTTGTGATAACTACGTTACTATTGTGGGCTTAACCCGATTTATGTATATATTTACCTTTTTTATGATTGTTATTCTTAATATCAATATATATATATTTACTAATATTATTATGTTTCATAATAAATATATATTATTTTTCATTCAAATATTTTTCTTAATATTAGTTAATAAGTCATAACTCTTAGATATTCTCGCCCTCTTCCCCTGATATATATATTTTTTTATATGTCTATTCAGCTAGTGATATTGATGAGAGAGTTCATGATAACACAAAATGATGTATAGGTCAGAGAGACAGGCCTATTCGTCACATATTGTTCTATCGGCTACACTGCAAATATCATTTGTTGTTATTTTTTTTATTTTACATTCTGTTTAAATTTGTGCACCAGCCTTTGTCTATGAGAGGACAAAGGGGGTGGTACAGCGTGAGATAATGTGAATTATTAAGTGTAATTTGGGGGGTGACCCACTACATATGATATATGTTTGGAAATCCATTTACTATAATTACTGACCATGCTGCTCTAAAATGGCTCTTTATTTTGAAAGATGCAAGTAGATTGTTAAGAAGGACACTATATTTAGTGGATATGACTTTATTGTAAGACGGAGACCAGGTATAGCTCATAGAATTGCAGACATCTTATCAACAAAAATAAGGGCAGTGACATTAGAGTTAAATACAGTTTTAAACTAAGTCAGGAACAGGACTTAGAATGTCAGGGTTGGAGGGAACAACCCCAATTTTTAACATTAAATAGAATGTTGTAGAAGAAGACACCCCAAGGACTAGACTTCTAGTACCCAAGAAAGAAATTGAAAATATTTAAAGGAAAATCATAACAACTTATTAGCAGGACACACCGAGAAGAGATCTGAAAACTTAACAATTAGAGAAAAATATTGTTAGCAGACTCAAAAGGATGCCATGAATACCTATATATTGAGTTGTGACACTTGCAATAAAAAGACGATGAAGGGGATGACACAACCTGAACTAGTAGAATTACAGAAGGTAGCTCTTAGCCGAGTTTCGACTATTTTGTGTGTGCGCAGTGCTGCTCATTTGTTTGTCCCTGCACAGATGGCTGCGCACAGTTGTGACGGGCTTAGAGGTTCTGGCCTCAAGCGTGTCTAGACTCTCACTCTCATTCTGAACTTGTTGAGAGCACGTGGGCTGGGACCTGATCGGGGTCATTGCGATGATTGTTAGTGCATACGGGCGCAAGCACGGAGATGAGGTTTTCTGTTCAATGTACAGTTGTGTAACCGAATCAACCAAGGGGTCAAATCAGAGCCCTGAATAAAAACTTGAGTGACTACATCCTGAGTGCCTTCTTCGTACAACCCCTTAATAACTGCTTGTTGTGCCACGCCCCAAGTCTGGGTCATGAACCCCTACTATCTTGACCGGTGTCTACGGGGGCTGACACGAGTTGTCTCCCATAGCGTCAGAAGTATCCACGTGAGGTGTGGGCACAACTCATTCTTTTGAAAGGGTAGAGGTGGATATTTTAGGCTCTCTACCTAAGTGTTGATTGTAAACAGAAAATAATACTACTAGAGCAACCCATTTTTTTGGTGTTTTTTTTAAAAATCATGTTGAAATAAGTGGTTCAACCGCCAGTTTTGATGAATTAATAAACAATGTCTAACTTCAAACTAAACAGAGGAATTCAAATACAATTATTTCATACAAAACAAGAATCCCTGGAGGTTTAACTCTTTGTGTTGTCAGTGTATGTATTGCTCTTGTTATATTTTGTAGGTAAACAAATCTTATACCAAACCATCAATAGAGCAACCTCCTTTAAGTTCGAGGGTTACTATCACATTACCTAATAGTTTATTAAATGATGATTCAACAAATTCGTAAAGTTAACATGAAAATGAAAGAGAATGATGACCAATTAAAACAGAGACATTATATTTTGTACTTAATAATGTTTGGTTAAGTTTCTTTGAAATTTGTTCAAAAACTTAAATATAATATTGGGTAATGTCGTAGCTTTCAGCCTTTGGAAAATGAGAGCATTCAATGATAAAGTAAGCCTGAACAACCGTACTGTCAATTGATCTATATCAGCAGTTACAGACGTGCAACGGATCTTGTTTTTAAAACAGAGAATGGACTATGGCAGCATGGCTATTAGTTGATCAACCAGTCCAGTCTATGTTTTACTCTCTACTGCTGAATAAAAGGACTGATGTACCCCAAAAATTACATAATTATGTGTTTTATTGGGTTTTAATCGTGAAATTTGAGGCCTATAATTTTCTGGTAAGTGTGTAGGCCTTGCCCTTCTATCCTCATTAAAATATTTGATTTAAGTGAAGAATGAAAAAAATACGCACTTTAAACTAATATTTAATATTATTATAAAATTCTCTTATTATCAATATGGGAGTTATTTTTCATTTAAATAATTTTGTTCTGAAACTAAATGTTACATTTAAGAAATTAACTACTTTAAATGTTAACAAAATAAATACATTTAATTACCTATTTTATTTTCAAAACATTTTAGTGAGTTAATATATTGAAATGCTACCTCTGAACTTTCTTCATCTGTTGGATCATGTCCCTGATCAGATGATGATGAAAAGAATCTCTTTGGTTGCTGAGAATCTACCATATTTCCTGGAGACAGTACAATTGCTGACAGTTTCCATGATACATGAGTGGCCAGGTGAACACATTCTGCTTCACCAATCTGATGTAAAACTGCTTCTTTTGTTGCCTAAAGTAAAAAAAAATAAATAAGAAGTATAAGTACACACTGTATATGTATACATTTTGAGAACATTACTTATAATTAGAATGAATCATTATTGGGCCCTCGAAGAATTTTTGGCAACAGTGAATTAATATAACATTTAGAAAAACTAAAGTTTGAAACAAATCAGTATGAAAATACTTGAAACATGCAAAAACTTGTCCATCTAAGAAGTTTTAAGATTTTAGAGCTATAAGTGCTGCAAAATCATTGACTTCTTATAAAATATACAGGAAAGCAGATGATCTAACCATATATCTAAAGAAAAGAATTTTTCTTATAATTTCTATGTTTTCTGAGAAAAAGATTTTGGAGGAAGATTTGAAAAGTCATATGTGCCACATATTAAAAGACTTAACCCGCTTTGGTGGCTGCATGGTCTAACGCGCTACTCTCACAGTTGACTAGATGACCATGACGGAGAGATCGAGGTTTGAATCTCGGTCGGGTGTACTGAAAGTGGTTTTACAAAAATTGTTTTCCACTCTCACTCTATGCAAATGCGAGTAACTTTCCACTATGATATGCCTAACCCCTAAAACCAACTGCGTCATTAGTACTTAAGCATACAACCTGAACGAGTCGTAATGCACTGTGTTAAAAAAAATGATAGAAAAAAATCAAAAACCAGAAAACTAAAACACACATTCAATTGGAAACAATAAAAATCTTCTTTAGAAATATATTCAAACTAATACTACACAATTTCATATTCAAAGATTATGCATTTAAGACCATTCTATATTGTGTCTCCAAACCTATTAGATAAAACTTAACAAACATAAATATTTAACATCATTATCAGAAGTAATCATTAATGATCTTGTAGGTTTCAGTACAAATGCAGATTGCATTCAACAAAAGAATATGTACTTTTAGCCTAAATGAGGATAGATTATAGTGGGTAAGTATAAAAGAAGACAGGATCATAAAAGAGAAAAGGTTGAGATGATGATCCAAGAGTTGACTGAAGTATATTTTTGACATTCGTAATCAATACTACATAATGATGAAATTTAAATATTAAATGGGACCCAATTAATTAGTGATTATTCTCAATTTCTCAATAACTGTGTGTTGAAATATGGCAAGAAGGAAGTACAAGTAATGCACGTGTTTTTATTTGGAAGGTGCTGGAATGGTGAATAGAAACATATAAAAGGGAACAAACACAATACGGGGCTTACAATCAAAAGATGAACACAGTTCACATTTTACACTTTTGCCACTGGACTGAGAGTTAACAGCTGCCTCTTGAAGAAAATTGGTTGTTATCACCCAATTCCCCAGCCTAGATTTAATTCTATCAGTACTAGAGATGTCACAATAACTGTTTTTCTCAATTCCAATTCTTAAGTTCAACCCCGATTCCAAATCTTGAACATTTCCTTTTTCATTATTTTTCCAAGCATTCAACCTCATATAAAGAAAATATGTAGGTATTCAACTTCATAACATACCAAAGATATAAAAAAAGTTCATAGTAGTAAAACTTTATTTTTAATATTTTAACAAAGAAAAATATCAATTTTACTAAGTATCTAATCATATCGCTGGTCCGAAAGAAAAACATTACAAGTAAAAAAGTCACATTTTTCAGTAGAGATGATAGAAATTTTCTCAAAAATTTAAATTTCTCTAAGTCCTTCACACTAAGTTTCTGGGTTAAGTGCGACCAACTAAAATTAGTATTGTTGGTTCAGTTATTCGAGAAAATTATATTCATCAACTTATCTTTAAAAATTTCTCGACAATTTTTTTTTGGTAATTATACTTTGACTTATGACGTTTTTCTAGATTTATTTTCTAAATTTTTTGGACTTGGGTTGATAAGCACCTTAGACAAAAACAAAACTTGGTGGGTTCAAAAGTAGGTTCTAAAATTATAATGTACAAGTGATTATAAAATCCTGAGTATGTGTATACAAAAAGGAACAGAAAAAATAAGTAATGTTATTCAAAAAGTACATAATATAAATGATGATATATAAAAAAAAGTATAATGTGTTGAACTATCTACAAGTTATTATAAAATCCTGAATATGTGTCAGGCACACATTTTTTAGATATTAATGATAGCATTCCTTTTTTCTTCTTGTCGGTGATTCCCACTTTCTTTTGGTAAGCTGGCTTTAGTGTTGTAGGTTTACCCAAACTTCTCCTCGTGCCGATCTTCATTTCATCAAAATTGTGTTGTCCAAACGACGTTTTATATGACATGATGCCTGGCTGGTCTTTTTCAAGCCATATCACCTTCAGGTCCTTTAGTGGCACTTTAATTGTGATCCATTGCTCACTTGCCAGCTCTTTTAGACCATAAATGTCCTTGTGAGACATCTCGTGAACAATGTAAGGAGCTCCCGATATCTTTGTCGTTCGTATAAGCGCGTAATACTGTTCAGGGGAAAATATTGGGCCTGCCCTGCGTGCCCTCGTGATTTGACACTCAATGACTGCATGTGCACTATCTCCTTCATTCTGTGTGTGTCTGGTAATCAGAAATTTGTGTTTCAATATTCTTTATATGTTCTAAATTTCTTACGGCATGTAAGTAGAGGTTTACAAGAAAATGATTTTTTTTTTTGCTGACCAGGACAGTTTTCGCAATAAAAATAACGTCTGTTGCTTCAGTCTTTTAATTCAAGTTCTGTAAATATTTGAAGACATACCTTCCTATTTCGTTGGCTCCCCGTTTCGCTTCTCCTTCATGCCAAACGTAGCATGAAATGTCATTTGTTTTCAAATTAAAAATGGTAAAATTGTAAACTCCAAGCTTGCTCACATAGTAGAATAGCGATTGCCCTATCGGACAGGGGAGGACCACTTACAGGTCATAGACCAATACTTCACTGTTGCCCTTTTTATCTTTTTTTTTACAACGCGTGATAGATCTTTCTAAAGTACATGTACTTTGTACAATTCTTGTATTGCTGCTTTTTCTTCTGCGCTAGAGTTTATGTATGCCGTATATAACTCATATCGGTCTTTCTTTGGTTTAAAGAAAGCAATGTTGAATTGTTCGTTGATTATCCTTGAATACACGACATAATTTCCTTTACATTGCATTCTTGCACATGATCTCTGTGCAAATCTTTTAGTTTTTTCTACTTCGATGTACTGATTTTTTGAATCTGACCTGCAATAATGGCTCTCAATTCTAGGAATATTGTCGATGTGGCTTCAAATTGACGCTTTTACATCATTAGGGACTGTCTTGTGCTTCCCGTGTTTCCACCGCTTATCTTCTATCTTCTTTTCCAACACCGTTTGTATTGAACAGTCGGTGATAGCTAGAGTTTTCTTGAAAAAGGTCTTACACTCTTAAACCGCGGTTATTACCTTTGATCTCAAAATAAAAAGCATTATTGCAGATCCTATAACTGTTTTCTCTTCGATACCTATAATTTGGTATTATTGCTGTCATACAGGACAAGATAAAACTGCGTTGGTTCTCAATGTTTCTGAGTTCCCAAAAAACTTCAAAAATCATGCACCTTTTTTCTTAATCAATATTTGTATAGCATTTAAGTCTACCCTTTTCCCCACAAGGAACACCCATTTCTTGGGGGGAGTGAGGGGGACTGATTTTCCCTTAGCAAACGAATTGTAGCTTTTCCCAAAATTCTTCAATATTTTAGCTTCATTTTTTACCCAATTTTCTTCATGCTTCACTTTTTTTCAACCTTTTTGCTGTAGTTCAGTTGGTCTTTTCACCTTTCTCACCTTTTTTTATTTTCATTGATCACTACGACTTCATTTTCACTTACTGACGTATCATCTTGAGAAAGACGGTAATCTGGATCGTTAACGCTGTCATCAGAGTAAAAAATATATTAAGGTAAGTCTATAGCCGGTTTATTGGGCTCCAAGGGTGCTGTGATCCCTGTAGGTAAGTATACATCCGTAACAGTGGGCTCCAAAGGTGCTGTGATCTCTTCAGGTAGGTCTGCAGCCGTAATGGTGTGCTCCAAGGGTGCTGTGATCTCTTCAGGTAGGTCTGCAGCCGTAACGGTGTGCTCCAAGGGTGTTTCAGTCTCTTCAGGTAACTCTACAGCTGTAACAGTGGGCACCAATAGTGCTGCAGTCTCTTCCGGATACTCTACAGCCATAACAGCGGGCTACAAGAGTGCTGCAGTCTCTTCAGGTAAGTCTACAGCTGGTATAGCAGGCTCCAAGACTTCTTCTGTGCTGGTATAATAATATCAGTCTAAATGCAAACTGCACTCTGCAAAAGAATTATTATTTTATTACAAAATTAATTAATCTTCAAGATCTGCAGTTGAAATGTTTTCATTTGTTGGTAGATGCAACATTGGAACACTCAAATCGCTATTACAGTAAAAACTCCATTTTCCGGGGGCGAATTATGTAAACATGACGTCACAAATAGTACACCATATTGTTATTGCAGCCTGGTGCATAGCAGTCTCTGAGAGAGAGAAACATAAGATCTTCATAAATCTTCCTAGCATAGTCAGGCAATGTCACTCTTTATGTTTCTGTCTCTCTCTCGCTGCACAGTACACAACAAACCTTTGTTCAGCTTAATAATGGCACAGTATTGAAAGACAAGCAGACTAGGATATACAAACAAAGTAAAAAGATGAGGACTTATTAAAGTAATACAAGAAAAAGTTTCTTTTTGTATCATCCGGTGTTTTTACTATCCATGCCTCCTTTCCAATGCCCCGGAAAATCGAGAGTCTACTGTACTTATAAATAATTCCTTTGACGAGAATTAAATACACAGTAAGTACCTACCTTGGTTTTGGTGACAGTTTTTATGGAATTGCGGGATTGCCGAGCGTGAAGGGTTGCCTTGTACACTCCGTGTTTGTTTGGTTCGTGCTAAATGCAGCAATAATCTTCTTTTATCCCTTCCTAAAAATATTTTAACATGACAAGTTACTTTCCTTTAGGTAAATTAACATTTTATGTGCAAACTAGAGAAATTAAAAAATAATGTTTCACTGATAGCCTACTAATTTAAGTCACTAACTTCTAAAATGTACAAATACTTAATTTCTGTTCAAGAAAAGTGGCACAAATCAAATAAAAATATTCATCAGTTACATAAGTCACCAGATGTTATCAAGAAAAGGGTTATAAATTTAAAAGAAGCACCAAACAGTTAAATGATTGCTTCAGTTCCTATCAAGAAAATTGACACAACTCCATTGTGTCAAAAAGATGAAGTTAGATGTGTAAAATTTTCTTAATTTATTACCATGAAAACGTCATACTTATAATTATGTCAGTTTTGTTGATAGTTTATATCCATGTAAAACGTCATATTTCTAACTGTGTCAGTTTTGTTGATAGCAAAACTTAAAATTCGTATAGACACAAAGACACTTACCCACTTGTGTTGTTTTTCTTGGCATTTTGAATGTCCTCTCTTTGAGAAGGATGGAACACAACTGAGTTGTGACGATCTTGTTGACAACGTGGTGAACACTTCACAGCATGTGAAAATCGACACAAATGCTCTCTGCAGACCACAACTTGAACTAGACTCATGTCTTTTTATTAGCGAATAGGTTTTTTTATGGGTTATGCATGGTATCAATAACTCAAAAATCGTATTTTTTGACTTGTGACGTTTTTCTTCTGGACCAGCAATATTATCAAAATAATAAAATAATTAGGAATTACATTATAGTAAGCATTTATTATTACCTACAAATAAAGCCTCATTGAATCAAACATTTGTAAATTTAAAAAAATTAAAAAGTTATAATAAACAGTTGTTGAGAACACAAGTCTATTCAATTCACCAAATAGGATCGTTTAATGAAAGTGCATTGTTTTGAATTATTAATGACATTGGAAAGAAAATCGTACTGTACTAGTAGCAAGTAAACAAACAAGATAATTGTTGACATCACTTAATTATTTTTAAATTGTAAGAAATAAAAGATTAAAAATATATTAGCTTAGGCCTATAGCATTTATCACAAATAAAAATGTAAATTAATCAAATGAACGAGATCAGCTTTGTAAAAACAGTAAAATAATTTTTTTTAAAGGTATTTAATAATCGTTATTGTATAGAAAATCTAACGTGCACAATAGCCTTCTCCCCCCTCAATGCGAAACTTGGACCCGACTATAACAGCACATGGTCGCTTGAAACTTTAAATCTTACAATCTTATAGTTATTTATCAAACACACTGAAAGTCTTCAAAACTGAAATTCAAAACAAAAAATTCAAATAAACTCGAAATCAATACAACAAATTGAGGATTTTATAATGGAAATAACACATTTCACAAGCAATAAAAATGTAATCATCCGCCATAACTGATCCGACTCACGTTAACTCACCAGAAATTAATGATGAAGTTTTGATAACGATATATCAATACAGAGAATATATCGATATATTTAATATATTGAACCACGCTATAAATTTATTGAATTAAAATAAAGATAGTTATGTCAATTTTTATTTTTATTAAGTAGGTCAATTTTTGTTCTATTGATATTAAACTTGTATTTTTCAAAAAGCTAAAAAACATTTAAATGAATTGTAAAGCGACAAAGAATATAATTACTGGAGAATGGCCATCTTATTTTGAATTTAAAAAGTTAACTTCGCACACCCCTGGTTTTTAGATCCATCAGCAATTAAAAACACATTAAAATCATGGTTCATAAACAAGGAAACAAAAATTATGTATATGAGTGTTGTGGTATTTCGACTCATATATTCATAATTAATAATCATATAAACATCTAGGGGAAAAAAAACCCTTTATTTTAATTTATTTTCAAGTTAGTCTCACAACATAACACTAAATTAATAAGATTATCTGTTGCAAATAATAAACTTTGAATTATGACCATCCCAGCGATGGCAAAGGTAAGACACTAATATTAATTATGTTTATTATAGATACTACTATTATAAATATTATTTATATAATTGATTCCAAAAATCATGTTTAGAGAAAAAAAATAGAGAACACTAGTTTGATTTTATAAGAAATCTCTATGAAGTAGGTTTCAGTTAAGGCTGTATGTATATGTTAACATTCAAATAAAATAAAAAACATAAGTTAGAAACCTGTGAGGTCACAAGGGCCTTTGCTTGCAGCATTTCTGCTACCATGGCAGCTTCTTGTTCGGCATAAGGAATAGCACCCCATCCCCACTGTTCAGTCACCGAACAGGGAACAGATGGGTTGCCAACTACAAGAGCTGACATGTTCATATTCTGTTGAGATTGATCCATAGTGCCTGCAAAACACAATTACAACTGAGAAGTAGTTATATTTTATAGGTAAAAAGGTTATACAATATAACTATTGGTAACACTATGTAAAATAAAAATACTTATATAAGAGGAAACAATATTGGCATGAATAAAAATACTCAAGTTATATTGGTTGGAATCAACACCTATGCTGAGCCATGGCAGGGCTATAAAGTGTGTCCAGCCAAACTATATTTTAAAATTTCCTGAATTTCCAGAACCTATTTTCAAATTTTCCAGGCACTATATATTACAAAACTTATTTTATTAAGATCACAACTTTGTTTAATAGTATTTTAGAGACACAAATATTCTAAAATTGTGTCACTCTAAGAAGTATCTTAAGTATTTCAGTCTAAAGCAATGGGCTATTGGAATGTGCGATCTAAGTTTAACTATAGTGAGATCCTATTGAGACTTTAAAAGATTGCCTTACACCAGTACAGTTTAAAATTGTTGGGTGATATATTCTTTATTAGTTTATTCATCCTATAATGTAATTGAATTAATGCGCATGCATATCGCTATAGCTCAACTTTGACTGACGACGTACAGTATATGCATGGAAAGATGACATAAAAGCCACATGTTGACTTTAAGAATTGAGATTAATATCTTAACAGGAAATACTGTGTTAAAAAAGATGGCCAGTGTGTATTAAATGGAAGATATAATGCTATTTTGAATATTGTCAGTAAAATATGTGTATTCTATTAGTGAATATGTGACTTTCCAGAAAATAGATAAAATTCTCCGACTTTTCCCTGACCAAGTAAATTCCATGAAATTTCCCTGTTTTACAGGTTTCTGGACACCCTGCTACATGATTACCTCAATTTTTTGTTAGCAAATCTAATAATTATCTACAAAATATCGCTATGGTCGATATTTGTTTATTTTTTAGTGCATATAGTTGGCTGAGAAATTTAAATAAACTACTTGAACATAATGTAGCCAAATTAAACATAGTATCTTGATGCTAATATGCTAGAAACTGTCAAAGGGAAAATACTAGAGATGGGAAACACAAATCCTCAATTACTATGATATTCGAAAGATTCTAGATTTGTCAAAATCTCAAAAAAGTATTTCAAATACAATAATGAAGATCTTAACTTTAACTAACAATTTCAAGCAATTATTAAAAGGAATTATAGAATTGTAAAGTTGGTGGAAGTCAGAATGACAACATCACAAAAATTAACCAAATTGTATAATCTTTGTTAGTTTACTTATAAAATGTTCTATTTGTGGTTTATGATATAATAGAAAAGAAAAACAAAATAAAATTTGTCAGTGGCACATGTGGATTAGAGATTTTAAAGAAAATTTAGTATTTGGATCAAAAAGGAATAGGATTTAACTAGAGATGGGACGCTCGAGTCCTTGATTTCTATGATATTCGAGAAATTGAAGAATCTCGCAAAAAATCTTGAATCCAAATATAAAGGCCTTAAATTGAACTCATAATGCAATTTTTCAGGAATTTAATAGATTCGTGTAGTTAAAAAAAACAATTTATGTCAGAAATTAAAAAACAAAATCACACATTTTTTAAAATATTAATTCGTTTACAGAAAAATAATGTATTGTTTAATTTCTTCTTTGTTCTTGAAATGTAATAGAAAAAACAAATATTAAACAGAATAGGAATGTTCAGTGCTGCCAAACCTTCTAAAAAAAAGTTTTATTTGCTATGCTAATGTTCTATACAAAATATTTTCAATTTCTACAATTAGTATATGAACCCGAAACTAGACTACTCAGACAAAATTAACAGGCCCGTTTACTTAACTATATATCACATAATACATTGTTAAAATTGTTACCTAATATGCTAAGTGAATATGAAATGAAAACACTACTGTAGATATGAAGTTTACTTTATAGGAGACATTAGTCTGGTAATCAAACATAATACATTTTGTTATCAAGTTATTATCTTATTAATGTCAATTTGTTTGCTTTTTTTTTTAAAATATACTTTAAATTTTTTGACAAACTAAAAATGTACTTTTCTAGATTCGAGAATATTAAAGAAAATTTTGAATTCAGATTTGACCCATTTATAGATTTAACCCATTTTCTATAAAATTCAAATTTTGAAATAAAATTCTACACAAATACTCTAAGGAACCATAAGAATTACTTTTAATGGATACATGACCCTTTCATCGTTTATGAACAAAACACTGCATAATGATATCAACTTCCAAGATAGAACAAAATGAAGAACTCAATTTAAACATCTTTTGGAAAATAAAACTTTCCCCTCTCCTTTAATTATGCTTCAAGCAAATACTATCCAAGTTGCTGATTAAAAATTCACATTTTGAATGTGAGATTGAAGAAATGAGTAATGGTTAGCAAGGCAATATTTTTTTTAATATGCCAATTTAACCCCTGCCCATTCCTCTAAAATATGACTTTCATGCTAAGCCACTGCTTCTTATTTTTCCATGTGTGAATATTCACTAAAGGATATGTCTAAAGTATATTTAGTTGAAATCTTTTTTTTAAGGTAGGATTGTAGAGAATTTTAGAAAGGGGCAATGTTTTCGCGGTTTTTAAAGCAAAACATATTTTTGGCCAAAATAAAACAAATGTTTATCCAGTAGAAACATTAAGTTTTATTTTCTTTGCATGGATGATATCATCAGTTCTTGAATATCTGTCAAGGGTCTCCTAGAATTTGAGAACTTTTTCTCTTCACCAAATGCTAATATGCTCATAGAATGACTGATATTCAAGAACTTTTGAAATCACAGACATAGAAAATTATAATCTATTATTATATTGGAGACATATTTGATTTTGGCAAAAAAATAAAAGCATAAAAAAAAAAAAAATTTGCTATAGAAA
>CABFWB010006381.1:0-33929 GCA_902151455.1 Timema bartmani
TCCCCTAAATTCAACCTTCCCAATTCCTAATCTATTAGTGTAATTAGTACTTAAGCGTATAACCCGAACGGGTAGTAAGATGCAGTGCTAAAATTAAAATTAAATTAAAATTTTGAATTGGAATAGTTAATCAAATCTCAGTTAGTATTTTAAATATGGTCAAAATAATTTTAAATTTAATTACATGAAAGATATTCTTAGTGTGATTAAAAACATCAGACATAGGTAATCACTCTGTTGAATAAGGCCAAGAATGGGGAGGATTTGTAATATGAATTGGCAAAAGACATGTGAGGAGGCAGTTTGGTTAGCATGTGCAAATTTGACTCAATAGATTTGTTGTTACATACAACAACATTCTGACCAACAGAATAATAAACCTTAAGGAAAATAATTGGGCCACAATGACAATGTTTTCATTTGAAACTGAGAACTTAGTATAGTTAACAACGTAAGAAAAGTTTATTTTACAAATAGAGTGGAGAAATGAATAGTAAATACAGTACTCATTTTGGAACTAGGCCAGAACACAATAGCACCACTTTAATTAATAATTGAGCCGTTTATTTACTGTATGTAAATGAAATTAAACATCAGTGTGAGCTCACAATAATATACTAGTAACCTAATGTTGGTGTATAAATTGTTGGGTCTCCAGAAGCGTGCTACCATTTTTTGGACTTGGATTCTAATTTTTTTTTTTATTGTTATTTTGAAGGGGAATTTAAAGTATTTAAGAGACTTACCTGTATCTCGTCAGTTGGATTGACGAGCAGTGTACGCACAATATTAGAGCAGTACGACTTGTATCGGGCCCCTAAAGAACAAACTATGGAGCCAAAGTGTAGCACGTTCTTGTCGCTGACCACGCTGAACTTGAGGTTGTAGTGTCCGCCACTCTGGATGATAGCTGGATAGCACATGTCCACTTGGCTTGTGTCGACGCCCGACACGTACTTCTTGTCAGTGATGGCGCTCTCGACGCCTTCCGCCAACTTGATGTGCTTCACTTTCTAGAAGTATCACATGACGAAAATGTATATATCGTCTCCATCAGAGCTCGGCAACAGGTCGATCTTGTGGCAACTTTCATTTGATTGCATAAGAAAACTACATAGTGATTAAAAGTCTATCTTAAGTTTATCAGGGCCCAAAAATGTTGCTAACCCTGTTAGGTTAACAATCGTGCATCTTAACCATGGGCAAGATGGAGAATAAGCTTGAGTGCCGTTAGCTCTGGCGGCGCAATACACAGACCCCTGTTCTACATTTTATTTAATTATATAGACAGTCAATCAGAAATATATATTTGGTAGGTATGAAAACTAGACAGCTGCGAAGCTAGTTTTATTTAGTTTGAATCAAAACAAACAATATTTGCGAATTTCGAATGATTATCAAATTGAATCATATCCTGGTTAAATATGCTAAAATTATGTTTATTATTATTATTATTATTATTATTATTATTATTATTATTATTATTATTTAGCACCGCGTCTTACTACCCGTTCGGGTATATACGCTTAAGTACTAATTACGCTAATGGATTAGGAATTGGGAAGGCTTAATTTAGAGGTAGTGAACCCGCATTTTTGTGGAGGGAGAGTAGAAAACCATTTAGGAAAAACCACCCCCAGTTCACCCGACCGAGATTCGAGCCTCGATCTCCCCGCCCTCAGCAATCGAGCTAACACGACTAGCGCGTTAGCCAACTACGCCACCGAGGCGGGTCCCTATGTTTAGTAAAAAGAGTTACAAATTATTTTTAAAAAAAACATTAGATTAGTTATGGAAGCTAGTACTATAAGTTATCATATATAAATGTACCTTATAATATTTAAGTGGTAAGGAGCATAATTTGTTGTGGTGATTATCAACCATTTCAATATATCTTCAGCCCTCAAAGTCAATCCATTTGTTATGTATTATAGGGTACACGAAAGTTTTATGAAGGCTCTTTTGATAAAACAAAAAGGCGGCTTCTTCTCTGGTCAATTTGGTAAAAATTAATAATCATTTACTTAACCTTACAAGAATTGTTATTAAATAGGTATTAACATATTTTAGGCACATTGTTGGATTTTCAACGTCCTAAAACCTTGTCGAGTTTTTTTATTATTATTTGGATTGATTCAAGTGATCGAATTATGTAAAATTTGAATCGATATCAATAATATCAGCGCTTCGCAGACCCCTGATGAAAATGTATATGACTTGTATATAGAATTAAAAATATTAAATGTACATACTTTTGTACAATAGGTGGCTGAATAAACCATGGATATAACATTCCTTGACTTTTCCAGAAAACATTTTTCAATTTTCCCTCATAGGCCTAACCTGTTTTTAGTTTATCTTGGTGAATAACAATTTTTACATTAATAATACTGATAATTTTTTTTTAATGCCCAAGAAGCTTCTCTAATAATATTAATATTTTTACAAACTAATTATCTAGTCTACCTAATATGTTTTAGATGTTTTTTGTGTGCTTGTGTAAATCACTGTTTCCAGCCTGTGGCCGGGTCAATTTAGTAAAATGCCTACATCTTACACTATCCTTCTACCATTCTTCTCCTCTCATTTGCACACTTTAGGTTATCTGATCCTGCCGTCTCTTTATTGGCCTCCCTTGCGGTATTTTTCCTACATACTTCATTTCCAGAATTTTATTTGTAAATGCGGTATAAAAACAAACACTGTGCAACCATCTCATAAGAGCATTTTGTTAAATATGCGAAGAACAAAATCTCTCACTTTTATTTCTAGTGTTTATGACTGCAAAAAAATGTTAGTAAGGTATAAATGCCCTGATTTTTCTTTAGCTTTAATTATATTCCCGAAAATTACTTAACTTCCTAAAAGAGGAAATTAAAAAACAAAAGGGAAAAAAGGTAAGATGGTAAAGAATGAAAAGACACTTAGGAGATTTAAAAGGAACAAATAAAATAAAGGAAAAACACACTTTTCCTCCAAATATAACAAAATACCTCAAAAAGTGGAAAGAGGTTTTCTTTAAAGAGATAAATATTATATATTATTATTATTATTAGCACCGTGTCTTACTACCCGTTCGGGTTACACGCACAATATTATAAAAATCTCAGGATATGAAGGTCGATGATTTTAAACAAAATGGCAAAATTCAAAACTAGAATATTTTTTAATGTGACCATTATTAGTTTTGTCAATGTCACTTACGTACCGGTAAATTGTAAATGTATTCAACATGAGTTTTGTATTCTACTGTTCTTACACAGATTGAGCATGGCCATGTTAAGTGGTTTTAGCGTTTACATTTGCAAATTGTTCTTACATTACTGTACGAAAAAGGTTACTGTGGTTAAGTCATGTGATGAGGATGGAGAAGGACAGAATGCCTAAGAAAGCCTTACAGAACAAAGAGAAGGGTATTGGAAGACCACAGACAAGATGGATGAACCAAGCACAGAAGGACATGGAAGCTAAAGGAGTGGACTGGAGATGTTTGGCTGAGGGAGAAGTTCCGAGAGACTGACAGGAATGGAAGAGGATCTGCCATACGATCCGCAGAAGTGGAAATGTCGAATGATGATGATGATTTTACTGCATGATAAGTAAATAAATAAGATAGTAGTCCTATATTTTAAATTTTAGGTTGGACGCATAGAAAAAGATATAAACTGTAAATGTTGATAATCGGAATTGATGATCACAAAATCAAGGTTTACATTTTTAGAATCGAAATCGAGAAAAAGAAGAATTGAGGCATTTATTAGTAAAATTTGTGTACAGTTTGAACGAACCCTCCTACCTTGTCAGAGTCGATAATCTCCATTATTTGGTCTTTGAGGTATTTGTTAAAAACATCAACCGAGACAAGGCAAGCCTTCTTGGTTGTCAGGATTTCACTGTCCTCCTTGGGCGCCATGATGTACGCAATCGCTGCACTTATGTCAAGCTGTTGACAAAACATGTTGTTACTTCAAGACTTGAAGTGACAAAACATGTTGTTACTTCAAGACTTGAACATTCAAGATTCTTATAACACATTCATTAGACGTTTAAGATTTATATTTAAGGTCATTGGACAATTAAAATTTTATTCAACAATTTTAATTAGTGTATAATTATAAAAAGTGATTCAATGATTTCAAATCAATACAGTTAATAAGAGGTAAAACTTGAAATTTTATTCTTTTTTCGTACAATAGTTAAGGTAAGGTAATTAAAAAGAATAAAATTGCAAGCACAAACCCTTATAACTAGAGAGGCGAGGTTATTTTTAGGGGAAAAGTGGTGTTATTTTTCTCAAAAAGTGATGATATTTATTATAAGCTGAAAGCGATGTTATCATTTATGTAAATATGAGTCGAATTAGTGTTCGTTAAAAAAAACTATGATAAAACTGTCTAAATTTTTCGTTCATATTGTGTATTTCCCTATTTATTAACATATTCGGAGAAAAATCAAAAATAAATACGCACAAAACATTTCACGCTTAGTAATATCAAACTCAATATCCCAATATCATTACCTTCGAGTCTTAAGAATAGCAATATCGAAATAATGGATTATCAACTTAGGCTTAGACCAAGAAATAATAACACCAAAACATGTAATCATAGGAGACTAAACTACTATCAAATATTATTATTATTATTATTATTAGCACCGCGTCTTACTACCCGTTCGGGTTATACGCACTTATGCTAATGTGCAATGGTAGGGTGATTGTGAGATGAAATGGAGGACCTACAGTTTAACGTGGAATCCGAACCACGGTAGAGGCCTGGCATTCCTCACATTCACAAGTTGTGATTAATACACATCTTGTCAGAGGTTAAGGAAGGGTTTGGCAATCAGTTAAATCTGTGCCGGGACCGAGGATTGAACCCCGGACCCTCAGCACAGAAGTCCAACACCTTACCCCTAGACCACCAGGTCACCTACTACTATCAAATAAGAAGAGGATAAAAACTAAGAAGAGATAATTTTGCCAAACATGACCGCTTGAAGCAAGGTCCATATTATATTAATGTCCTTGATTGGACCTAGCGTGAAAGCTTTCAAAGGCTGTAAACAAAGAATAGATCAATTAAAATTTTGGTATCGTAATGTGTAAAAGAATAAATCGTGATTTTTAGTGCTAACTCAAATAAAAAAAAACTTTAAATATTCTGAAACCACTCATATTTCCTGTGATCCATTTTATACTTATAAAATAAGTAAAAACGGATACTATTCATATAAACAGCAGCACTGGTATAGTGCTATCACCAGAGTAACCGTGTTGAAAATTACCGTATTGTTCCGAATATAAGACGATAGTTTTTATTAAAAATCGAAAGCAAAAAATAGGGGGTTGTCTTATATTTGCAGCTTAGCATCTTATCATATTAATTTCAACTTACTTTTTGTGTAAAGCCGTTTGTATTGCATATTTCTAACTAAAATTAATAAATCTAGCACAAAACATGTTTTTACACACATAAGAAACTATAAAAATTTATTTTATTAAGTTATTTCACATGTAAATTATAGTCATGGCATAGGTTATTTTGTTATTAATTTCAAATTTAATTTTTGTGAAAAGCTGCATATATCATTTATTAAAGTTAGTAAATCATGCATGACAACATGTTTCCACACGAATACTAACTCGAAAACTTTATTTTATTGTGGTATTTCACACGTCAAAACGTAAACATAAACATTACATCAAAGTTATTTTTCACTTTGGTCATAGAAATACAGCAGCGGTGTGGTATTCTGACATTAGGTTTGAACGCGCTCAAAGAACTGATCTTGGTGAGCGCTTAGTAAGCGCTCAGTAACATGATGGTGCTGCTGTGTAGCGACTAGTTGCACGAATCAATGTTTAGTAATAATGTTTCTTTTCTCCATGGTGCTGCCTGCTGATTATCTTGATGTATTAGTTTATTTTTTGTGTGAATTAGTTACAGCAACATAAATATGATATAGTTTAGTGCGGTTTTAATTACAGTATATTTTTATCTTTTCCAATGGCGCCTGATAGTGTAGAAAAACGCGGCACATCGTCAAAATGGATAAACAAATGTGAAAATGGAGAAAATAGGTTAAGGATCATCTTGCATTTGAGGTTTTTTTTTTTTTACTCGGCCCAGGGAAAAATAGGGGGGTGTCTTATACTCGGGCCAATACGGTATATTTCATGATATGGTATTTGCCAAATTACAAATAAATTGTGTTTATTTAGAAAAAAAAAGCTTAAGTTCGTGTTATTCATATGAAATCAGTAGAATTCGTGTAAAAATTTGTTTTATCCCGAATGCATATTTTGCATGTCTCTACTTATAACTCATGAACTGTGATGATATGAAATCATTGAATCACTATTTATACTTTATAACTACACAGTTGTTAAAATCTTATAATAAAATGTTGATGGTCAAATGACCTTAAGGTGGGGATGTAGAATATGTGAGAAAATGTCACTGTTTTTGCAGTTTTTATAATATCAAAACATATTTTGGTCAAAATAAATAAAATATTTCTTCTGTACAAACATAAGAGTATAATTTTCTTCACACGGTGAAATCAACAGTTGTTGAATATTTGTCAAGAATGTCCTGGAATTTAATAACTTTTTCTCTTCATTTAAAAAGTTTCTCATCTAATGCCGCTATGCTCATGACAGGTATTCAACAATTGTTGATATCACTGTGTGGAGAAAATTAAACTTTATGTTTCTACCGAAGCAATATTTCATTTATTATGGACAAAAAAGGTTTTGCTATAAAAATTGCAAAAACAGTGGCCTTTTCTCGCATTCCCTACATTCACACATCAATGACACAACTCAACACAGATCAACATGTGTGTGTTACATTCAGAGAGTTGTGTCAACTCGCATTAGACTACTTAACGCACCTGTAAGGAAAGAGTAGGGTTGTTTAAATCTCATTTTTTTATTTAAAACAAAACTAAACCATAGTTTAAATATGTTTTATGTTACAAATAAAATTATAGTGTGCTTATTTAAACAACTTTCTGGATGAGATAATCTTTTAATATAAAATTGCAAAAAAACAGTAATTTATTATGAAAATATTTAGAATCAAATCCAAATTGAATAGTTAAATAATTTTTCAGGTCAAGTCAGTTAATTATTTAAATTAATAAGCTAAAAGTTCGTGATGAAATTGTTGATAATATATTAAGAATGGATCAATGTCAATTTCCATTTTTCTTTAAAAATTTAATGATTTTAGTTTTTAATTAAATTTTAGCTAGTCCTAAGCTCAAAACTGATTTAATCCTAAACTTAGCTCCAATTTGAGTCTTTCAAATTTTAAGATTGTGGTACACATGGTACAGGAAAGAGAGATGGAAACAAATAAAAGGGGACGAACATGATATGGCTTTTACAATGAATGGAAGAACAAAGTTTACACTTTAGGGTGATGCCACTGGCTTTAATACTTTGACATTTCGAACCCCCCGCTTATATTTACGCCATCCAAGTGGTGAAAGGACTCACATTTTCAAATTCCTCTTTCTTCAATGCAGATCTCCAGGCCACCATGAACTGACCAGGATAATTGTCCTTGGTAAAGAGACCCAGGGTTTTACCCTTTTTGCTTCCCTTGATGGCATCTATCAGGGCCTTAAAATTTCCCTTGTCATCGTCGCTCTGAAAATAAAATTGAAAATTTTAATAAAAAGACACCAAACAAACCATAATACATTTATATCTAATTAGTAGAAAAAAATATGTTGTTGGTACTAAATAGATTTTTACATCTTCTGTTTTAATAAAACAATTATTAATATAACAAGTCATCAAAATATTACCCCGCACATTCTTTTTGCATTTCCAGTGACTGGAAGGTCAGAGTTCAAATCTTGTCCAGGTGTATTGAGTGTGGTTTACCACTCTACCTTCCCGCAAATGGGAGTACATTTCCTCTAAATTCTAAATTATGACAAGCCTGGGGGGAGGGGGGGACCACACACCTGAAGAAACTTGTTCTGATAACCAATACGTCACCTTGGCACAGTCAGTAACATGGCTGTCTACTAAGCTAAAGGGTCCTGGGTTGGCTCGATTCCCGGCATGGCTAAAAAATTTTATCATTTGTGAAATGTGGGTTACCCTTTCACAGTGATGAATCAACGGCCGGAGACTGGATGATGTGTCTGTCCTAGTCTTAAGTTATATTATGAGGTATATGAACCTAAAACAGTCCTAGCAAGCCGGTAGTGGAAAATATATAGCTTGAATAAAAAAGTGACCACAGGCTGGAAACAGTAACAGATGTAAGAAAAAAATTGAAATAAGGCTCCCTCTGTCATACTGTACTGACAACTCAACAGATTTATTTGCAAGGTTGTATGACTAAGTAGCCTAGTATGAAATACTGGTGAGAATATTTGCTGCCATGGCATAAAACACGCTCCCTTTTTCGAGCAAGTCGTCGTCGTCGTTGAGCGGTTGTCACTTTGTAGGGCCATCCTTAAAACAAGGCTTTGTGAGCTTATGTACCGGTTGCGGTGTTTTTCCACAGTTACCAACTCGCAAGTGTAAAGCAGGAGAAAGGCATTATACAGAGTAAATGTGCAAATAATTGAGTGGTAGGATAATGGGGGCGGGCGGATAATTTAATAGAAGCACACGGAGTTGAGATTCAAACCTCAACTTCCCAGTCAGCGCCAATCCAATCCATTGCGAGAGTAATACCTTGAACCGTATGACCACTGTTGAAGGCACAGCAATAGTGTAAAGCTTGATTCACACGTTCGCCGAAAATATAAAGCAGAATCTGCCTCAGTCTCAGTAGCACAGTAATTCACACGCTGTATACTGATCCATGATGCATTGTAGTGCTAACTTAAAACAGATGATTATCAACATATTTTATTTCTAGTAGATAAAGATATATTTTAGATCATTGTCCCTATGGATGTTTACAAATTATAACGCTGTGTAGAGGCACAATCTACTACATTGATACACACGTTTTACATTAATAGATTATTTCAAAATCTCCTTATAAAGGCCAACGAAGCTGTCTGTTTGATTCTGGCTGTAGAGTGAATGTGTTGTCAAATATGCATGCGCACTGATTTGAGATGGTTGGTTCTGAGATTTGATTGGTTCTCCTGTGCCCTACATCTCAGGCAGAGCGGACAAAGAAATGAGTTGAACTTTAGCGGAACAGCTCGCGCCGATTAGGTGGAAATTTTGTGATTGGCTTGGAGCTCATCACGTAACCATGTTTCTGTTCTGCGCTAGTTTTTCAGCGAACGTGTGAATCCACAGTAAGGATGACACTTACCCCTAGAGTAAAACATAAGTTTTCCTATTAGATTGTTATAGTATAAAGATTTTAAAAAAACTCACTCTATCTCGAACATGAAGCACCACCGGTGGAACATCATTTTCATCTTTGTTAGTCTCAATTTGACGCAGAAACTCTATCTTCTTTTTGCTTGCCAGAAAATGTATGGCATCCACCGTCAATAACATGATGGTATCTGTGAGTTCGTAACCCAGCAACCATGTCTGAAAAACCAACACGAGTGTATATTTATAAACGCGTTTTAACAGGAATAATACCCATCTTGAGAGTATTTTATTATGTGTTAAAATAGGAACTACCAACATAAGAGATATAAGAATACATTTTATATGATCAGTTTTTTAAAGTTACAGTTTACACATTTGATTAGTACCCAATTTATAAAACATTAAAAAAAAACTTTTAGGGCCTAGAGCAGGGTTTACTAAACTTTTTGAGAGTGCACCACCATTCACATGTCAAGATTTTCTGTGTGACGCCCCTGTACCCAATATTATACAAAAAAATGCCCAAATTTGATTTGGTGACTTTTTTTAAATGAAACTTGTCATTCATATTACTAGCTTGTATTCTTTTAAATGTAAAAATACAAAGTTAGAACAAAATTATAGAAATGAATAAGAAGGAAATAGAGTAGACATGTGTTTTATTATATGATTTATTCCAGTCTTTAAAATATGCAAGAGTACACGTATCAAAAATGTGTATGTTAAATTTCACAATACATTACAAGTTTTTATTTTCCTTTTAGCCGCGACGCCCTGGACCAAGACTGGTGACGGCCCGGGGCGTCGCGATGCACAGTTTGAGAACCCCTGGCCAAGAGATAAAAGTATTCAGAAATAATGTTTCAGAATTTTTTAGTTGAAATTAATTATAATAATTAGTAATGACTAAGTAATGACTAAGTAATAATAAAATGAGCAGAATAAATATTGAGGCAAATTGAAATAATGTAGTTGAAAGAAATATAAGTATTGGAATGTAACTTACTTTTACTTTTAAGGACCGGTCTTATGATTTCCGTATAAATATTGCTATTGGGAGGTTAAAGTTATCTACCAGATAAAAGTTATCAGACACTTCAAAGTTTTACGAATCTTATGATCTAAATTTATCTGCATCTGTAGGTTAAATATATTTTTATTCAGAACATGCAAGGTTGGTACTGTTTTTACTGGTGCGTGCATGTGTATAAGCCCTGCTGATAGCGCTACAACCTAGCGAGTAGTGAGAACGCTCAACATTTGTTAAATAATGGCGGCTAAACGAGTGCGAGTAAACAGATGGCGTCACATGGGCGTAGAAGCTAAGATGTTGTGTAAGTACTAATTTCGATGTCTGCCAAAATGTGGGCCATAGTTGGGAAAAACATTTACAAAATTTCATTTATTGTACTCACATTTTGATAATTTGTTCTTATATAAACATAACTCTACAAATAGCTTGTCAGTTTATATAAAAGTGTGAATTAAATGTTCTAACTTTATATAGTTAGAGCCTGGGCCTGTGCTTACTAAACAAGCGAACCAAGATTTTAACCTAAAAACAAATTCTGATTGGTGAAACCTCAATAAAAACAACGCGTCACTATGGCAACAACCATTTTAACTTCCAGATAAAAGTTATCAGGCACTTAAACCTCCCAATAAAAATGTGATGGATAAATACATTTTATCTGGAAGATAGATGCTATCTGGCAGTCATAGGACTCACTTTTAACTTAACCACCAGATAGAAATATTTATCTACCAGATTAATATTTATCCAGGAGTCATAAGACCGGCCCTAAAGCAAGTTAAATATAGGCCTAGAGAGCTTCATTAGGTTACAGTGATAAAAAATACTGGAGTAAAGTTACAGACATCAAAATTTAATAGTGATTTTACAATCCAGTTAGTAAGATTTGTTTACAGTTCAGACTTCAATTAATTCATGGATCACAAAAGCTGTTAGAAGTGGCAACCATCGAACAAGATGAATAAAGATAAAGTGTTATTGTTATTTAAAATAGTCTCCCAATACCAGTTTTCAACCAAATCGCTAAAGCCATTTTTTTCAATATTCACATTTAAAAATTAACAGTCATCAGTAAGCTACGCATAACCAAATTTTCACCACAAAACAAGTAGCCTAACCTATGTATTATTTATGTTGTCAACATCCCTTTTTCTCAACTAATACACGATGAAAAAGGTATTAGTGGATATTGTTTGTTAAAAATTTAAGTTAAAAGAAAACCTATATATTATTTCCCAAAGCAGGTCTTAAGTTTGTAAAACACATTCATTTACAATATATCGTATACACACACACACACATATGACTAATGCATATATATATTTATTGTCAAAGTAAAGCTTAGCTAGAATGCACTAGTCAATTGTATTTGATAGAATTACATACATGATCAGATTTGTCAGTAGGTGAACTAGACAGTTGTCTGAGTAGGCAAAATTTAATGCTGCAAAATCTGTATACACAAAACAGACCTAAGCCAATCCATGTCACTTTTTAAGATTGGCCTAGTTGAACTAGTATATTTATGAAAGTTTGGGACGTGTTTTAAAAGAACCCTGGTTTAATACCTGAAGACTTGTTGATTTGCTGTACACAACTTCTTCGTCCACACCCACCGCAGCAGAAATAGCATCGACTTTTGTCAAGCCATCTTCGTTTGAATTATCAGCTTCCTAAAAAAACAGATTATAATAATCAGGTGGGTCCTTTTTACCACCGCGTTTCATTACACATTCAGGCTAAACACATATACACTAATATCAACATAAAGGTTGCAGCCATTAATTGTGATTATAGACCATATGGTAAGTATATTTATAGAAATTCTCATTAATTACAAGCCAGTGTTGTATACTTGGCAACATAACAGCCATGACTGTCGTATATCTGATAGATCGCAATACTATTGGTCGCTCATATATATGTAGCTGACGGTTTCCACAAGTCCATCACAGACTCATTCATGACACGGAAATCGAACCCGGGACCTTTGGCTTAGTGCATCAACGCCCTAACACTGAGCTATCCAGGAATCGTCTCCCACTTAAGGTCATTCTTCACTAATATTTTAAGAGTCTCTGATGGATGTACAATGTATTTCTAGGCCCTTATAGGTATTGGCAGCATAAAGCCACAGCCGAGTCGCCGATGGCTGTGGTATTAATGATATCTTATAGTAGCTGATGATATCCACACATCCATCACAGACTCTGCCTCAAACTACGAGTAAAGAATGACTCAAAGTATGGGACAATCTCTGAATAGTTCAGTGGTAGAACTATTTTTGTAAAGATTTAAAAAATAAAGCTAAGTTTAAATATTAATTAGACCTATAAGTTAAATACAGTGAATATTTTTTAAAGTGTGTTGGAGGAAATAACAGCTTTGTTACCGTATTTTTATAAAATAGAAAGTATTAAATAGTAAGTATTTATAAAATAGAAAGAGTATTCTATGAGTTTCCACCTGACCTTAAAATAATCACACAATCTACAGTCCAATTTTCATAGAAAGGACCTTATTTGACAGCTAGAGAAGTTAATTTACTAGATCTACATTAACGTTTTTATGTGTTAAGTCATGTGATCTGCAGCTGTCACTTTAAATAGATACTATCAATTCCTATAGAATAACTCTAATAAAATCATAAAATATTGTTAATTAGCCTATAACCACAAAGGAATGAATATGTATTTTCTAAAAGGTCATTCCTATGAAAATTATACTGTATTTAAGGAACATAGGTTATTTCTAAACATTTCAATTTTCATTACAGTGATGAATTTGCAGTTTTGGTTTCGTAAGAAAGGTGTAAAACTTTATTTACTGTGATAAATGGTTGCAAGTTCAGAAAATTTCACCTGCAAAGTAATTAAATGGTAGTAAGGTTCCAACACTATGCTGGATTACTTTTGTTTTTATCGCCGCGACCCGCCTCGGTGGCGTAGTTAGCTAACGCGCCAGTCGTGTTGAGCTCGACTGCCGAGGACGGGGAGATTGAGGTTCGAATCTCGGTCGGGTGAACTGAGGGTGGTTTTTCCTAAATGGTTTTCTACTCTCCCTCCACGCAAATGCGGGTTCACTTCCTCTAAATTCAACCTTCCCAACTCCTAACCCATTAGTGTAATTAGTACTTAAGCGTATAACCCGAACAGGTAATAAGACGCGGTGCTAAATATTATTATTTATCTCCGCGTATTACTACCTGTTCAGGTTGTAAACATATATACTAATTACACTGAGTTAGGGATGATAAAGGTTGAATTTAGAGTAAGTGTATCCACATTTGTGGAGCGAAAGAGTGGAAAACCATCTAGGGATAACCACCCTAAGTACACCCGACAGAGATTTGAACTCTGATCACCGTCATCGGCAGTCCAGTCTAACATGAGACCTGGAACCTTTCAGCAACCAGAGCAGGTTGACCTGGTGATAATATTAAAAGCAATAGATCAGGTCACATGAGATTAGATATGGATAGTCATGAAAGTGGATTCATAGTAAATTCACCAACGGAGTGGTAGCTGACAGCTAGCAAAAGTTACCAGATCTACAGTAGTCCCATTGCTTCTTTGGTGCTGACTGACAGCTCACAGCTGACAGCTGATGGCTTTGAAAAGCTACCAGACCAAATTATGTATCCCTACGCCGAACCATATGACCTGCAAAAAACATGTGTTTAGCAACTGTCACTTCTGACAGTCAAAATTTAGTTATATACCTAAATGTTGACTGTCAGAAGTCAGCTGTGAACTGTCAGTCAGCACCAAAGAAGCCATGGAACTACTGTACTTTCATGTATCCATTCATCGAACTACATAATCTGCAAGACCATATGTTGAGTTATTGTTACTTTTGGTTATCAGTACCTGTCCCAACAAACCATTAGTTTTTAATTGTGTTTTTCTTTTAATTGTTTTTACATCGGCTCCTAACTGTCAGTCAATTAACACCACTCATATGATGAATGAACACTAGTACCATAACGTTTTCTTACGTCAGATAGGTCCATGTGATTGGCATGACAGAAGGACCTTGGTGAGTATGCACATTTATTTTTCTACGAAGTTTAAGGTTATAAAGGAAAAAGAGCACACGAGTTACTTATTTTGGGAAAAATAGTTTACAGTGGCAATCACTGTTGAACAAAATTACTAACCATATGCGATAAAACAGTCATTAAAGCAATTTGATGTATTAATTCTAATACGATTAAGGATGGGACCCTCAAATCCTTAATGATACTTTATATTAAGGATTTGAGAAAATTTCTGATTCGAGACTCAAACCCTTTTTAAAAAAATGTATTTTTCAAGTGGCAAGTTGTTTTGGGGGTATAATATTGCTTATTGGTGGTTCAAAACTGATTTTATTACCGGAGAAACTTAACGCAGACCCGTAATTTAACATTTTAAAACTGAATGTATGACTTATTTAAATAATGTATTAGGCCAATAAGAAATAATTTTAACATTTAGTTGAGCTATTTGTATTTTCTATCATGTTCTTATATTTTTTCTAAGATTCAGATTCGGGATTCGAAGGTAAATTTGAGATTCGAATTCGAAAAATAATGGATTCAACCCACTCTAACTATGATTATTGTGTTCTTGGATTAGACATATAATGCCATGTTGAGTAATACTTCCTTCCACATTGGTTTATTGGACAATGTTGCAGAAAACAACTAACGCTCCTAAATGTTAATTACCGAACCCTGCTTAGATTGTGTTTCGAAACATGAAATGTTTAGTTTATGATTCATAATAAACATTAAATGTTTTTTAATTATGATATTACGTAGGCCTATATATTTTGAAGGCCCATTAGAGTTTTTAAGTAACCACTATGTTTTAAACTAATAAGGATTTAATTTTGTACCATTGTGTTCTAGGTAGGCCTAGTCTAGTCGTGACTAGACAATATGGTAGTCCCATCTAAGGTATTCGGTTTCGATTTCTGCCATAGCCGAAAAACTATCATTAGTAACGAATTAACAGCTTGTTGGCATATCTGATCTATATTTATAATCAGTCTCTTCTGAAAGTTAACGTTAAATACCTACAAAACAAAAAATATTATATGAATGAATATAAGATTTTTTGTTTTATAGGTAGGCCCCTATTTAACGTTAGCTTTCAGAACAGACTGATTATAAATATAGAACAGATATGCCAACAAGCCGTTAATTCATTACTAATTATAGTTTTCCAACCTTGGCAGGAATAAAACCAGATACCTTAGATGAGAAGACAGGCACACTACCATATTGACCGAGCTAAGGTGTCAGACTTATTAATGTCACAAGAAGATGTTCCGAGGGTTTAGGTGGGTGGAATTTATTATAGTTCAGAAGTCAAAGTGTTTCAGGTAACATTTAAGAACATAGTAACACTATCCAGAAGGCCCTAGAAGAACACAGTAATGGGTGTATTGATACATCAAGTGCTTAAATATGGTTTCTAGCGCTCAGTATTTGATTGTATTTTTATCATTTAATACCCATTTTTACACCCAACAAAATGTGCTTTTCAACCATACAAAAATTTCATTGATAAATTATTTATAGTGATGTTCAGATTAGGCCTATGACCCTTGAAAAAAAAATTCAACACATTAGAAAACAGTGAGATGGCTTTTGGGTTTAGTGAACTATATTTTAGGTTAAAAAGGTTATTTAAATAGCTATACACCAGTTTCAAGAAACTCCCTGCCACCGTTTGAGAGAATCTTCTCGACTTTTAAAGGATTATTTATTAAATTTAATTCTATAGATTATCAATTCGCTATTAATTATATCTTGCTTAGCAGTATATTAAAGACATGTTATTTGAAGTAAGATTGGATCCAGCCGTGAGTTGCGTAATGAAATCTAAAGTAATAATAATTTTCTGATGTTTAGACAAAGCAATTAACTAACCTAAGCACTAGCTTTAAAAATAATAAAAACCTACCTTCCATCCAGCATAAAGTCGTTTCATGCGTCTGAAGAAAGCATCTTTGTCCAAGTTGATATTAGACATATTTCTTAATATCCAACAAATAATACTTCAAAATTATAGATGCACATTTAACATTTCGGAACACTTATAGGTAAAAAGCTTTAACCGCCATTTCTCTTATTATTTTGGGTATAAAAGGCCTTTGAAAGATGTTCACATAGTAAGCAAAAAATACAGATTATAAAACGTTAATTATAAAGGTGGTGGCAGACAATATATATAAAATCAAGGTCTGTATATTGAAAACTAGCTATCATGTAAGAAGCCATTATGGCTTACATCCTAAATTATTTACTCAAGAAATTGAACCCCAAAAGTATTGTAAGAAAACTTAGGATCATTATTGCATGTATTAAAATAAAATCTATAAATTTATGTATGTATGACACATAAACATGCTTAATTGTATGTACAGCACTATTCAAAAGTTTCTATACTTAGGGAATAAATTTATAATTGCTGTTCTAACATATCTCTGTTTAAAGAAGTGCAAATAGAAATCATCATTCTAGCTGTCACAAAGTTTCAGAGGAAATCAACATAAAACACACCCCCATCAGGTACAATTAAGGCCGTAGCCAGGGGGAGGTTTTGGGGGTTCAAACCCCCCTGAAATTTTATGAACAAAATATATATGGCTTTGTTTATGATTCAAACAATATCAACATTAAGATTCAAGTACAATTTAGGGGGCTTTGTTGCCATAAAAAAAACACTTCAGATAGCTTCTAGAACTGTTTATCATCTAGAATTTTTTCTAGCTTCCAGATAATTGGGGGATGTGCCCACCAAACCCCCCCTGAAATTATTGGCTAGCTACGGTCTTGCTCATGACTGGTTTTTTTTCTTACCACACACAATTCCTCTTAACTGGGTGATATTTTCCTAAAATTAATAATATTTTTAGTTATTAACAACAGAAATCGCGGGGAAAATCTCATAATAAAAGACTGATGTATACATGAAATCAGGCCTGCCATGAAATAATGACAAATATTCTATGATTTCTTGTAAGGGAATAACTGTGTTAAATATTATGCTCATTCTCCATCTTTCAAAAATTTCAACAGGCAGATATACTATCTTCAAGTGGGAGTATGTGTGTTCTTTCTGCATAGTTTGTAGAGTTACGCTCCAGCTACCGAATGATTTTAAAAAAATGTTAGATATGCCGTTTTTATAACTTGTAATTACAGTTATCGCTATAGCTTCATCTAAATATCATATTCATTGAAAAATGAATTAAAACTCTACTAACGAAGCCAAAGGTCCCAGGTTCAATTCCCGTGTCCAGTTTTCAGTTTTCAAATGACATATCCATATTATTTATAAGGGGATACCTTAGATTTGTTCACATAAATATTTTGGAATTTTTTTCCCATTTGTTAAAAACAATTTGGATTGGGTTATGGAATAACATGTTCTTTTCAAGGTGAATAAACTGCGTTTGTACTCCTTTATGAACCTTTTTAAAGATGGGTAATGGAAATGAAGACGAACGTCTGTGGATAGAAGGTGGACCATATCTTCGTATGCACACAACTTAACTTTGCAAGTGATTTCATCCAGAGACGCTAACCAATTTATTTTATTTGTTACATCCCCCAAACAATACCATATATACATTTTTACTGTCTTGAGTTAATTCTTATTCTGACTTTAAAAGGTGGTTGTAATATTACTTATTTAATTTAATAATAAAGATTTACCTAAAGAGACATTTGTTTACAAACAGAAATGTTCTTGTTTGCGTTCATAAGATATTGGGCTTAGATTATTAAGTTAATCTTTGTTATCACTAAATATAAAAATATATTTATTCAAATCTGTCATTCAAAAATCAAAATACGCGTAGTATGGAACTTTTATTTCCTTTTCATTATTATGTAGCAACACATTTCAAATGCTATTAATCTTTTCCTTTCGGTTGGACCAATGGTTAGTTTTTCACATTCATAAAGCGCAACGCTCCAAAAATAATTAGGCCTTAGGGTCCTTCGTCCACCGAGAAAACCAACGCAATGCGATACATTGCGTGCACCTGGTCACTTAATATAAGAAACCTATTTTCTATCAGTTGCTAGAATGTCATCGTCTGATGTGGACCTGGTTGTTGGCTATATGTTCTTAAAAGCTCGTAAAAAGGCCCAAAAACAATTTTGGTATCATCAGGATTTGGGAAAAAAAAGGTTGTTTAACATTGGGCTGATAAGGAGACCAAACATGTTGATCGCCAGGTTCTTAGTTGTCTGTTAGTGAGTGAATTGATCTGTGAATGATAGACTCTGTACGTAATGTGATCTGTGGTCTCTACTCTCTGTACAAGATGGTGATGGATCGAACCAGCTCGTTGACGCGAGCTAGCTCACATAAGCTCACTCAATCAAAAGAGTTGTTTATGAAGAGTCGTTCATATGAGTCATATCGTTTAACGCATGGCTGGCTCGCTCCCAACCCTCCACCCCTTCACCACCATAACTTGACGAGCAAGCGCTAACTAGCTCTCACAATTCCCGTTCCGAGCGTTTCAACTTATGAACGATTTAGAATTTATGTGTAATTTATCCGAAGCCTATTGCGTTTGATTCTTTAATTTTATAGCTTACACATATTACTTATAATAATTAATCTTAGCATATAACCTTTAGTGTCTAATTCACAGAATTATGGCTATTGCTGTTAAGAAAAATAGTTAGTTTAATATTGTAGGCAGTGCTGCAGTCTAGTAACGATAGCAAGCATCTATAGTTGATTTTTTCGTAGTAATGAACGAATAACGACAGAAGAGTCGTGAATGACAAACACTCCTTACTCTTTCCAGAACGAATGAACGAGAGAGAAAAAGGAGTTGTGAGTGACAAAACTCCTGACTCTTTCTAGAATGAATGAACGAGAGCGAAAAGAGAGTCATGAATGACGATAACTCTCTAAGCTTAGCGAAAAAGGGAGGTTGGAAATAGTGCAGAAGCGATGCGTTGATAGCCAAGACTAGCTAAATCAAACCGAACATTGAACGAAAACGCAAAGCGAGTAGGCAGAGATAATGATAGCGTATGAGTGAAAAGAAGAGATGTAAAGAAACATCAAATTAATGCATGATGCCTTCCGTAATTTCATTGATCTAAGTTCTTGATTTAAATGTACAACTGACATGCATACGTTTATTTTGTACAAATAATAATAGAAATGTGTAGTAAAAACTGTTGGCCTATTGTCAATTTATCAAACATGTGATGTAGTGTGTAATGGCGGTGTAAACGACTCGCTCGCGAAGCGAGAGGTGTTCGTTCATAGCTCTCGTTCAAGAGTCGTTCAATTTGAATGACTCACCTATGAGCGAACCATCAGTAGTACAAGAAGTATTTTTTGATCTGTGATTTTTTCAATTTTTAATAACATTTTTATATTGTTTTAGAAATTAAAATTTTAAACTGTATTATTATTTATTTATAATTTTATATGTAATCTACGAAAATGTAAATATCAAGAATATATCTTAGTGTAATTTTTAAACCGTCTATTAATTACAAACAAAGAAAATAAGACAAACTACCCACAGGAGCTATACAACTTCTAACAATAAGGTTCCTAGTAATTGTTGTTTAATTATTTTAAGAGAAAGGTGATCAAAATGGCTGAAGGCACCATTATTCACTGGTTTCGTAAAGGTCTGCGAATTCATGACAACCCTGCACTTCTTGCAGCCATTGAGAAAGTGAGTTAAATACCTATTTTAAGAAGTAACCACAAAAGTTGTTTAGAGGATTAATTGAAGTTACGGAATAGTATGTAAAGAGGACAAGATGTTTTTTTTTTCAAAGTTATAGCATTGTGAATAATTCTGTTTACCATCCATACATTCAGCAACAAAAGTAAATGTCAATTGTTAGCAAAATAAAAAATTGTTAAATAATAATTCGTAGATAAGTCAGGCCATAATTAGTTTAAAATAAATTAAGAGACGGTATTTTACTGCAAGACATTTCAGGATCCAAAAATTTTAGGAAAAATATGTTAATTTCTTGATTATTAGGTTTTGTTGGGTGACCTGGTGGTCTAGGAGTAAGGGCACAGATTTATCTTATTTCCAAACCCTTCCTTTACCTCTGACAAGATGTGTATTAATCTCAACTTTTGAATGTGAGGAATGCCAGGCCTCCACCGTGGTTCGGATTCCACGTTAAACTGTAGGTCCTCCATTTCATCTCAACAATCACCATACCATTGAACATTAGCGTCTGTACAACCCGAACGGATAGTAAGATGCGGTGCTAATAATAATAATTAGGTTTTGTTCATTTGGGTTATAGTAGGCATAATCAAAACGTTTACTATTTCGTCAAAATAATTTTGGTAGCCTTAAGTTACCATGTTTTGACATGCTTTTAAATATTCACATTATAAATACTGTGCTTAGGCTATGGTACAGTAAGTTTTATATATTTTTTTAAATTACCTTAACTTAAGAGTTTTACAAATGGACCAGCGGTGCTAAGTAGGAGCATTATTATAATTATATATAGCCTCACATTTGGATTTGTGTTCACAAATGATGGGGATTTAATTTTCATAGGCCCGCTTTGGTGGCATGGTTAGCTAACGCACAAGTTTCGTGTTGAGCTAGACTGCTGAGGATGGGGAGATCAAGGTTTGAATCTTGCTCGGGTGAATTGTGGGTTGTTTTTCCTAAATGGTTTACCATTCTCCCTCCACACAAATATAGGTTCACTTCCTCAATATTCAACCTTCCCAATACCTAACACATTAGAGTAATTAGTAGGTCTACCTAAGTGTATGACCCAAACAGGTAGTAAGACGCGGTGCTAAGTATTTATATATTTAATTTTCATTGACATTCACTTTTATGGCCTAATTATTTCACAACGAAATAATTTCTAAATTATCAGTCAACAATCGGGGCCAAGTTTCAACATTAAATTTGTTAATGGTCCCATAAAGAAAGAAAATTTTACTAAACATGAACTTTCTAAAAATATTAGTTAGGCCCCTAAATGCTTGTGGCATTGTAATTAGCTATAAAATTTAATAAAGTACAAATATGAAAACTTGTATAGGCCTTAAGCTTTTTATATAGTTTTGCACAAAAAACTAATTTTTACATAAAATGCTAAAAAATAGTATTAAAAATGTTAAATCTCTTAAATACCTTTTCCTAATTTAAAATAAATAAATTAGAAGCTAAGTTTATTTTAAGATTTATTCTATAAACTGTGACTTAAGTCCTCAAAGCACTTAGTTTAGCTGTTGATACAATCACTCACCTTTAACTATCAAGCCTTTTCGCTGAGTGATTGCATGCTACCTGCCTCGGTGGCGTGGTTAGCTAACGTGCTAGTTTCATGTTGAGCTAGACTGCCGAGGACGGAAAGATCGAGGTTCAAATCTTGATCTGTCGAGGACGGGGAGATCGAGGTTCAAATCTTGATCTGTCGAGGACGGGGAGATCGAAGGTTCAAATCTTGATCTGTTGAGGACGGGGAGATCGAGGTTCAAATCTCGATGGTGTGAACTGGGAGAGGTTTTCCCTGAATGGTTTTCCACTCTCCCTCCACACAAATGTGGGTTCACTTGCTCTAAATTCAACCTTCCCAATTCCTTACCCATCAGCGTAATTAGTACTTAAGTGCATAACCCAAACAGGTTGTAAGACCCCGGTGCTATAATTTATATTTTTGATTGCATGCCGCAGTAAATTCGGAAAAGATTAATTCACATTAAGAATGATAGAGATGACGCACCTATGTAGGGAGACCAATAAAGAGAGCAGGGGATCAGATAGCAGAAAGTGTGCAAGTGAGAGGAGAAGAATGGAATAAATTAAAGGAGTAAGAGTGATGAAAGGACGGGGATATGTTACTAAACCGACCCGCCACAGGCTGGAAACTTATTGTTGTTGTTGATGATGTTTGTTTGGAGCATTACCTATTCTCGCCACTCTCAATGGAAACAAACCGAGCTAACTACTTTTATGTATTAAGGGGTGTTGGAAATAATTTTTTAAAAAAATTGGGCTTTTTATATAATTGCAAATGTCCACTTTTACATTATTTTATTTTAAAAATCAGGCCTAAATTAGTTGAAAAATGACACCTGGACATTGGAATAGAACCAAGGACCTTTGGTTTAGGTCGCCATTCTTCTACCACTGAGCTATACAGAATTTGTCCTGTGCTCAGGGTCGTTCTTCACTCATAGTTTAAGGCTGAGTCTGTGATGGACATGTGGGAATTGTCAGTTACACATGAGCAATCGATTGATATACTGAGCAATCGAATACCACAACCACCTGTGACTCGGGAGGGCTGTTATGTTCATTTCCCATGTCCATGTGTAATTTTTCAACTAATTTAAATTAATTGAGTTAGGGTCTCCATAGGGATTGTGCTGTAACAACAATGATTTGCAACCTGTGTGCTGATATTCACTTTGTATTATTTGAAAGCATAGAAGTGTCTCGATTATTCAAAACCCGATCATCCAGGTTTCTGTGATATCCAAGGTGGTAACACAATTTATGTTTTATAAAAAATTGTCTAAGAAATTATTTGTTTACTGATTTTGTTTCTATTGTACAGCTATCATTTCGTTTAGGCCTATATTTGCTATATTATTGTACATTATATTTGTTTTCCTTATTGACATTGATATTTTCCCCTAAGTGTTCTTCAACTCACAACTATCTTTCTCTGATACTGAGTGTCTTCTGGGCCATGAAAGTCACGTAAAAGTTATGAATGGCAAAAAAAAAGAAAGTTATGAAAGTCCTGAAAAGTCACAAAATTTCAATATTTTGGTCATAAAGTCACGAAAATATTTTTGTTTTAATTTTCTGCGCATCGTAACAACGCGAACGTGTCTTAAGTCATGCCACTCACTACTCATGATGCCATGCGCTAGACGCAAGTGGCCTAGTTGTTTTTACCAAGGACAAGGTTGATTTTCGCAATCTAATTAAAGTTTAATATTGCGAGCAAGTGGCATTAGATCTATATATGCATTTTATAATGTTCGACCGTTTAAAGAAGGAATTTTGTGGTCCAAAAAGTCACTAATTTTCATTTCTCCAACTCACTAGACACAGTGTGATAACTTTCTCCATTAAATTTATTAAAGTACGAGTTTTCGGTAATACACCTTGAATTATCAAGACTTTGTTGTAGTTGTAAATATAATTTTTTACTTTAGGGCTCAAATATATACCTGAACATTTCATTTAAGACGGGGCCAAACTGGAAAATAAAACAATAATTGAAACAAACACACTTTGGACGTTTGTCATGTCCTCTGAAAGGCAGACACACGAAGCAAGGCTTAGAGTTATTCTTACATACCATCTGTTGAAAGAATTTTCATCCAATAAGAGAGAGGGGGAAATAGAGAGATGTTGGTTGGACACTTAAGAGGTTGGCTTGGTAAATGATGGTCAAAGGAGATGGTGAAACATCTGTATCAGGAGATCACCCAGAAGGGCACTTGCTGAAACATCTGTATCAGGAGATCACCCAGAAGGGCACTTGGTGAAACATCTGTATCAGGAGATCACCCAGAAGGGCACTTGCTGAAACATCTGTATCAGGAGAGCACCCAGAAGGGCCCTTGGTGAAACATCTGTATCAGGAGAGCACCCAAGAGGACATTCGGGGAAACATATTTATCAGGAGAGCAGCCGAAAGGGTGTTTGTGAAACATCAGTTTCGGGAGAGCAGCCATAAGGGTGCTTGGTGAAACATCAATTTCAGGAGGTTAACCAGAAGGTTGCTTGGTGAAACGCTAGTCTCAGAAGAAAGGCAGCTTGAAGGTTGCTTACTGCTTGGTGAAACATCATTCTCAGGAGGGTAGTCAAAAGGGCGCTTGGTGAAACATTGGTTTTAGGAGGGCAGCGTGAAGGGCGCTTGGGAAAACTTCTGCTGGAAGAGTGCTTATCAAACAAGGAGGGAAGAATAAGCAAGCCAGCCAAAACGCGCTTATACTAAATATTGAAAGGATTCATCATGATATTTTCATGGTTTATTTTTCTTACTTTGATACATTTTAGTTTTAATTTCTACCTATTTATTAAGTTATATTTTAGTGAAAGTAAGAGATATTTAGATAAAATACTACATGGACAAGATATTACTACTCCATAGTGTTAACCCGCAATCGAAATATACTGACCAAGCGGCCGCCACTGTTAGAGATGACAGTGCCAACATTTTCTAATAGAGGGTGTCATGTGGTCAGCACAACAAACACTCTGGCCGTTAATCTCAGTTTTCTAGACTGAAGTCACTACTTTTCATTCAAGTAACTCCTGAGGCTGAGCTGGCCTCGTTCTAGAGCCATTGCTCCACAGAAAAATCTGGATGTGCCGAGGATCGAACCTGGGACATCTGTATCTGTATGTAGCTAGGAGCTCTAACCACTAGAACACAGAGGCGGTCTACATTATTATTACAGATACAAGATTAATATACACGGTAGTCCTAAGGTGTGTTAAGATAGAGGGGGGAGCGGGCTAGAGTGAGTCGAAAAACGACCGGCCTTAAAATATCAGTAGTTTAGTTTAGTAAAAACATAGTGGGATGTAATAAATTGTATCCAACTAATGGCGCACTAAGACATTTACTCTTAGAGAAGCGTATATTATATTGAAGCAAGCATTTCCTTACAAATTTTAATACAGTAGAACCTTTTTAATTCAAAGTCCAAGAAATATCCTAAATTCAAATTAACCATTTGTATGAGTATCTATGAAGCCGCTACACAATAAATGAATAACCTCAAAATAGGCAACCTACAAACACACACACACATTATATATGCTATATAAAACACACATACACAGTACATATATAGATGAAAAAAAACAGAAAAATATAAACACAAAACTTGGAAAAATTAACATACGAAAATTGCAGACTTAAATTAAGTCAGTCATCTGCTTTGGTGGCTGCATGATCTAAGGTGTCACTCTTGTATAAGATTAGACTGCCAATGATAGAGATATCGGGGCCTGAATCCCGGTTGAATGTACTGAGGTTAATTTATCCTAAATGGTTTTCCACTCTTGCTCCAACCTTCTTCATCCTTAACTCATTATCATAATTAGTACATGCATATAACCTAAAGAGGTATTAAGATGCGTTGCTAAACATTAAAAAAAGAATCAGTCAGTCAGCCATCACATGATTACACTGTCACACAGAAGCGATGAAAGCCGTGTCAAGACATCCCCTATTCTTGGAAACCTACTCGCCACAGGTTTAGAATAATTCTCCATTCTCTCTTTTACTATGTTAATGCTTTATTTTACATTCTTGACATATGGGGTGATTTAATAAAGATCGTTAAGTTACGCTTGAAATGAGTAAAAACTAAATAAAAAATAACAATGAATAGGGTTCAAATTATTCAAATATTTCGTTCTAAAATTCATATTAAATATCAACTTTATAGAGTTAATTTAAATAGGAATTTCATGGAGAATCCTTGTGGGTTTGAATTATCCGATATTTTGAACTAAACAACGTCGAATTCGCCAAATCCTACTGTAATTGGGAATTTTAAGGACACTTTTATTGTGAACATATACAAACCTTCATATCAATTTGTAAACAGTTCTTAAAATTTAGCCTACGCATTCAACACATCTATTATATATTTGTAAATTTGAAAACGGCAGCCGGACATGGGAATTTAACCCCTGGACCCTTAGCTAAATCCACCAATTCTCTACCACTGAGCTATCCTGGATTGGTCCCATGCTCAGGGTCATTCTTCACTCATTGTCTTAAGGCATAGTTTGTGATGGATGTGCGGAATTTGTCTTCTACACATGAGTGATTAATTGAAATCGCAAGACATAAGATACCACAGCCATCTGCGATTAGGGTGGACTTTTATGCTGTCAAGTATACAACAATCCGACGCCTTAGCTCAGTTGGTAGTGTGTCTGTCTACTGAGCTAAGCGTCCCGGGTTTTATTCCCCCCGCATGACCGAAACATTTATCATTGCTGAAATGTGTGTTCACCCTTTCATGAAGCTACGACAGGCCTAGCAAGCCGGTAGTGGAAAATATATGGCTTGAATAAAAAAACTGACCAAAGGCTGGAAACAGTAAGGGATGTAAAAAAAAGTATAAAACACAAGACAGTAACTAAAACCAATTTTAATGAATATCAATACTCATGTTGCAATCATTGTAATCAATTAAATGTCCAGATGAAGGAGTGTCGAGGTGTCATTTTTCGTCTTATTTAAATTAATTGGAATGTGGTCTCCTCCGTACAGTTATCTCCGTACAAACAATGATTTGCAACCTGTTTGTTTAGATTTACTCCCAAGCTTTGATGTTGATGTAAGATTAATTGTACAAATGTTGGTTTTTATTAAACTTATTTGCAACCTTAAATGGGGCAGAAGGAGGTGGTAAGAGGGGGGGATGCCCTGCTTGCTTCACTCTGGGTGCACCACTGTTGCCAACTGTAATTTATAATAATCTGTATGTGATACATTTTATTACAAGTCTTATCCAATTATATGACAATCTTTATGCCAAATAGGCTGTATAGTTAACCAAATACCGCACAACACTTGGCCACATATTATATTGGCAATATTTTCAGATTGACGGAATCCATTATGAGCTGAGACCCGTATTTGTTTTGGACCCATGGATCGTGAAGAAGCTCCGCGTGGGCCCCAACAGATGGAGGTTCCTGCAACAAGCTCTTACAGACCTTGATAACAACCTCCACAGCATAGGCTCCAGGTAACAGGACCGATTTAATCTCTGGTCGGAGTATCTATACCACGTTATGTTAACTGTATTTCTGTTCTGAACTCCTGTTACCCAAATTTTGCTGTATTTTACAATATAATTAGTAAAAATTATATTTAGTGTTCAGTTAAATTTAAAATGAATATGAAGGAGGAGTCCCGACCGGGATTCAAAGAACCGTTCTCCCAGTCATCGTCAATCCAGTCTAATACAAAACTACCACCTTAGTCCATGCAACTTCCATCGGAGGTTTTTGGTTGGCTCACAAGCCAGGGCTTTACCAAGGAGGCATGCTTTAGGGATTCGAACCCTGTACCACAAAATTACTATTAATAAATAATAAAGAATTAAGATATTTCTCACTAATGTCTAGACAAGTAGTTTATTGGAGACTTGTTGTAAAATTCATAGTATTTACAAACATAATTATGTTTTTTTTAAACTTTAAATGACTGTAAGAAAAATTTAATGCAAATACAAGTTTTGGCCGCATCTTTCATTTCGAGCCGCCACACATAGAAAATCGTTCCCCCTCCCCCCTAGCTAGGCTATCATGTGATTGGTGCTGAAAGCTCATTGGGATGGGATGTGTCTAAACCCTTATGACGACCACATCAGTTATCTGCCCGACCCCGATGGGATGCTTTTGGTACACTTGTTTGAGCTATGTTACTGTAAGTAGAGGTAGATGCATGGTGCCTTCTTGGGGGGAGCTCCTGGCCAAAACCCCTTGGACTGGTCAGCCTCGCACTAAGCTGAGTCCCTGTGGTTTGATCTGTTTCGGGCCGAGAGAAGGTGACAGAGTGCTATCTCTGTTCCCTTGTCTGCAGCACTCTAAGGGATTGGTAATGTGCACTTGAAGTTTGGCCAGAGATAGCGAGCATGTCCAGACATAGTACTCGAGGCTGTCCTTAGGAAACTTATGGCAACTCTTCGTCAATTCCTAAGGTTAATCGGACCTACTCCGTAACGCTGGCCCCTACATATGGAGCGGCCAACTCCTCCCGCCTCTTAAGCCAGGTTTTGATCAAAGGGGGAGAGGAAGTCTGAGTTATTCTGAACTATTCTGTGATGGTTATCCTGAGAAAATGACCAGGTTGGGACCCTATGACGGAGGGGGACTATCACCCACCAGTGGGTGCCAGAAGTTCTGCCGATTATGTCAATTAGTGGTTTACCTGTTAAAAAGTCTGCGGCTCATATAAGGGGATAGTGCTAGAAAGACACTTCCTGGGCGCATAAATTTGGGGAGACTGATAGAAAGGCTGTCCCTGTCTACCAGATAGGGGAACTTATGCTCTCCTCCCACTCAAATACATTTTTGGATAACGGTGTGGCATTTAATTTACCTGTAAAGGTAGTGAGCTTACCTTGCTTAGTTCCAGTATGGTGTCAGCTTATAAGATAGGGCCATAGTGTAATCCTCCCAAGGTAAAATGAGTGTACATTTCTGCAGGTGCCACTTTATCATGCCGAGATTACTTAGTGGGTGGTCATGCTGTGTGTCTGCACGGGTTATGCAACTTGACCCCTCCAATTCTCAGTACCAACATAACTATTTGCCTGCAGGTTGTACGTCCTGCGAGGGAAACCAGAAGAGGTGTTCCCGCGGGTCTTCTCGGAATGGCGTGTGAGGAAGTTGACGTTTGAGTCGGACACTGAGCCATACGCTCTGGAGCGTGATGCGTCTGTGGAGAAGTTGGCCCGCTCTGCAGGGGTGTCTGTGATCCGGAAAGTCTCGCACACGCTCTACAACCCAGAGAGGTGAGAAGGTTAGGTCATATCAGAGAAGTTCCTTTGAGTGAACCGAGGGAGAGAACATCGCTGCTGGGCGTGAGCTTTGTTTCTTAGATCAGGGCACAGTCAGATAAAATACGGAAAGACTTGGGAAATTTGTGTCATACCCTTTCAAGCTGATTCCACTTTTTATAGTGAATTTACCAAAAAGTGCTAAAAATATCTTTATTATTATTATTATTATTATTATTATTATTATTATTATTATTATTATTATTTAGCACCGCGTCTAACTACCCGTTCGGGTTATACGCTTAAGTACTAATTACGCTAATGGATTAGGAATTGGGAAGGTTGAATAGAGGAAGTGAACCCGCATTTGCGTGGAGGGAGAGTGGAAAACTATTTAGGAAAAACCACCCCTAGTTCACCCGAACGAGATTCGAACCTCGATCTCCCCGTCCTCGGCGGTCGGGCTCAACACGACTAGCGCGTTAGCCAACTACGCCACCGAGGCGGGTAAAAATATCTTTCTTTGACTTCTGATGTCACAGGCACTTTTATAATGTATAGTAACCATGTGTGATAAATTGCTTTTAGGTACTTCATGTGTTTCTTATTGTTCAGGCTATTTACACTAATACACAAGTGTCGCAAGATCTTAATTATTTTGTGGGGATGAGGAGAGTCGGGTGGAAAAACCCACTTTCACTTTGAATTAAAGAATAAAAAAAAGCAACTCAAATAATACAAAAGATATGATAGCTGAATTAATACATTAAGTCCTGTTATAATGCTGATTATTACAACCTTGTTTGTTTACAACATTGTTAATAGTATGTGACCCGTTTTTTTTTTTNAATGAGTCATGCAGGCCACGTCTTTCAGCCGCTTGAATTGCCAGCCAACCACCAAGATCTGCTGTGCTATGCAATGAGTCATGCAGGCCACGTCTTTCACACACCCTTCTCCTTGGCAGTCGTTGTTAAGCGTGTTGTTGTAAGCAGTTTTTCTGTCAGTTAAGTTCTATGCTCATGTGCTACTTGTGTTTATTTTCCTTAGTGCATGTCTATAGATGGCTTGTCTCACTATACTACACTATACAGTAGTTTGGCGTCCAAACATCTCTGGTCGCAAAGAAAAGCAGACAATCAATTAGCGAAGCTGTGAAAATGTACATTATATAGCGTCTCAAATCGAGTCAGCACACAAGAAACAAGCACGTTTAAATAATGGAAGAAATGCTTGTGTTTTGGATTGAATCTCAAAAACCAGCGTGGTGCTCCGGTTACTTTAGCCGCTCTTCAAATCAAAGCTAAAACAGCCAACTCTTCACACTTCCTTTCGACAAGCGGCCGCCGAATTGACACATGGGGAGAGCATGAGCACTGAGCCAGTCCTATCCATGTCCTGAAACTATGTCTTGTAGGTTTGTAGGTATTTTGGGAGGGCCTTGGAACCTAACGCCTAGATTTATAATTGATTCTTATAGTAAAACTTAACTTTTATAATGTTTTCTCTAAAGTTGCATTTTTCAATAACATAACTCAACATTATATCAGGACTTACAGTAAAATACTATAAGTTACAACTGTTACATAAAATTGATACCTGAACTATTCATGCATTGTTCCACACGAAGATTTATTTTTTGAATTAAAAAAAAAGTTTCTTTTACAGTAATAAAAGTATCCGATTTGAGCAGATTATTGGGGGTACGTGAAGGTGAGAATGAGAAAAATATAATATTAGAGGCATTGCACTTGTATTTGCATGGAGTGAGAGTGGGAAATTATTTATGAAAAACAACAACTACAGTACTCGCAGGTGGCATTCTAATCAGCACCATATAGTATGAGACCGACACTTTAACCTGTGAGTCCAACAATCATCATCATGATCATCTTGATCAGTTTTCAGCCACTGGCCAGGTCTGTTTGTAACATAAGCCTCTCCAACATATCATTCCCACCCACCACCTCTCCTCCATAATGATCCAGTCTTCTCCTCTCTCCTTCACACTTTTTTATTTATCTACATTATTTATCCCGATTCCTAGCATGTAGCTCGGTACCTAGGAATTTACATTACATCTTTTAGCTACGTTCTTTTTTTAAATACAATAATAAAAATAAAATAAATAAATGTCTCCTCCACACTCCTTTGCACTCCACCATAATCCAGTCTTCTCCTCTCTCCTCCACACTCCTCTGCACTTCACCATAATCCAGTCTTCTCCTCTCTCCTCCATACTCCTCTGCACTTCAACATAATCCAGTCTTCTCCTCTCTCCTCCACACTCCTCTGTACTTCACCATAATCCAGTCTTCTCCTCTCTCCTCCACACTACCTCCACACTCCTCTGCACTCCACCATAATCCAGTCTTCTCCTCTCTCCTCCACACTCCTCTGCACTTCACCATGATCCAATCTTCTCCTCTCTCCTCCACACTCCTCTGCACTCCACCATAATCCAGTCTTCTCCTCTCTCCTCCATACTCCTCTGCACTCCACCATGATCCAATCTTCTCCTCTCTCCTCCACACTCCTCTGCACTCCTCCATGCTCCAGTCTTCTCCTCTCTCCTCCATACTCCTCTGCACTTCACCATAATCCAGTCTTCTCCTCTCTCCTCCACACTCCTCTGCACTTCACCATGATCCAGTCTTCTCCTCTCTCCTCCACACTCCTCTGCACTCCACCATAATCCAGTCTTCTCCTCTCTCCTCCACACTCCTATGCACTCCACCATGATACAGTCTGCTCCTCTCTTCTCCACACTCCTCTGCACTCTCTTCAACCACCTTTCCCACAGTCTTCCTCTTGGCCTCCTACCTCCCACTTCACTATCCAGCATCTTCTTTGGTATCTTCTCCATTCTCCTCACCTGACTCTACCACCCTATTATTTCTCATTCTTTCCATTCTTGTTACTCCTATAGTAATTCTCAGATATTTCATTTCACGGGATTAAATTCTGCTTTCATCCTGCTCTTCCATTGCTCATGTTTCCGCTGTGGATGTCAATATTGGTACATAGTATGTCCTGTAGATCACTCCTAAACACTTCCTCGGCACACCCCTGCTTCAAATTATACTTATCACACTTTTGAAAAGGGTCTATGCTTGCCTCCTTCACAGATTTCTCCTCTGTTTCCTCCACTTTGCTCTATCACACTCCCCAGGTATTTAAAGCTTTCCACTATATTCAACAGCTCCCCTCCTACTGTCACACCAGTCGTGCGCCTGTCTCTCTCTTCCTCGTTGTAATCACCATCTCTCTCTTCCTTATATTAAACACCATTTCATATGCCTCCACCATGCTTCGTCCCAAGCATCAAACTGCTCCATGCCAGGCCTCCACCGTGGTTCGGATCCCACGTTAAACTATAGGTCCTCCATTTCATCTCACAATCACCCTAAAATCACACATTAGTGTAAGTGCGTATAACCAGAACGGGTAGTAAGACGCGGTGGTAATAGTAAAAATAATAATAATAATGACCATTCTTTCTTAATTTAATCCATCACTTCGATGAACAGTAGCGGTGAAAGCGCAATACCTTGTTACAGGCTATTTCTAAACTCAAACCCCTCTGCCCAACAATGCAGCTGATAAATTAATTGGTCTCATGTAATCCTCACCTTCACGGCCAACTCTTGGGTTTTTCATATCCGCACTTGTTGGAATAAATGCTCTCCATATTCCCTCCTCTGAATGACAACCAGCCAAGTCTCCCATTACACTCATCACACCACCTCCAATGTTCCTGGAAACACCCTATAAATAACACACGAATACATTCTGTGGCATCAGTTGGTTCTTCTTTTATAATGGAACATTCTTTGAATAGTGCCGATAATATGCTTCGTCCCCTGCTAATATAACTTTGTAAGGAGGAAGACTGTCGAGACATTCAATGCAACTAACAACCCTAGACAGTAAATTCTATTTTCTCAAACCTGAATCCTAGAAAACATAAGCTTAAGTGTTTAAACGTTTCCATATTGGTGTGATCCCTTGTTCCCTTAAATTCTGTTTATTTTTTTTCCACAAGTGTTAACTTAAGGGTTTGGGACTGGTTGCCAGATTTGTACTATAAATTATGTTAGGCTAAACCAAGTTAGTAATAACTCCAAAATTATAGTTTTGATTCCAAATTTAAAAACAAAAAACCACGTGCTTTGAATCCTTGAATCTCAACTATTCTTAAGGATTTGAGAGATTAAACGAACTTATCTCTAACGATAAACTTAATCTCATTGCAGTGTACTGTGCGCCAACCTTGGGAAGCCCCCCCTCACGTACCAGAAAATGCTGAGTGTGTTAGACAGCTTGGGGCCTCCAGTGTGTCCCGTGGTGACACCTAAAGACCTTCCCCAAGTTTGCCTGCCCTCTAGATGCGCCCCTGGGGACAACACACTGATTGTGCCGACCTTGGAGGAGCTTGGTGTAGAAGAGGACCAGCTGGGACCTTGCCTGTTCCCCGGGGGAGAGACCCATGCTCTGCAACGCATGAGAGATTGTCTCAAAAACAAGGTCAGTGAAATAACTCGCTATCATAAACCTCTTTTCTCTTATGTATATGTTCCTACCTATCTTTTATGTAGCCCTACCTTCTTCCATATGAACCTTAAATAGGTAAAAGAGGCTCTCCCTAAAATATATCCCTATATATTCATATTCAGCAGAAATGCGATTAATGGAGGAACCCGCTTCGGTGACCGTGTGATCTAAAACATTACTCTTGTATTGAACTAGACTGCCGAAGACGGGAAGATCGGGGTTTGATCCCGGTTGGGACTGAGGGCCGTTTTTACCTAAATGGTTTTCCACTCTCCCTTCACACAATTGGGCCTTCTTAATCCCTAACCCATTAGTGTAATTAGTACCTATTCGTATAACCCGAACGGGTAGTAAAACGCGGTGCTAAAAAAATGTAATGAAGGAACAGGATGGAAGTAGAAGTCAAGCCTGTGAAATGAAACTTCCGAGAACTACTACGGGAGTGACAAGAATGAATAAAATGAGAGTGAGAGAGGGATAAGTGCAGGAC
>CABFWB010006382.1:0-33927 GCA_902151455.1 Timema bartmani
TATGTATGTATGTATGTATGTATGTATATATTATGTATGTATATATGTATGTATATATGTATGTATATATGTATGTGTATGTATGTATGTATATATATGTGTGTATGTATATATGTATGTGTGTATGTATGTATATATATGTGTGTATGTATATATGTATGTGTATGTACGTATGTATGTATGTGTACGTATGTATGTGTGTGTAAGTATGTATGTGTGTAGATATAGGTAGGGCTTATATCTGCCCAGAAGAACTATAGTATTAATTTATGTGAAAAATCTGAACAGGTAATAAGTTAGGATGCGTTACCAAAAAAAAAAAAAGAGTATATATGGATGAGGTTCTAAGCTGAAATTTGAGACGATTGTAGAGAAATCATAAATCGGAGTGGGAAACCACTTTATAAACTATACCTCATCACAACCGGGAATGATTCAAACCCCAATTTCCCCATCATCGGCAGAGTAGACGAGACTAAAGTGTTGGTCTGAGTATCCACTCGTGCGGGTTATATAAATATTAACAGAGTTGGGTCGAATCCTATAGTTCTTGAATCCAAATATTAAATTTTCTTTCGAATCCTTATTTGAATACTCGAATTTAAAAAAAATGTATAATTTTACTTTGAATGAAAATATTTTAAATATAATTTAAAATAAGTTGTTTAAGGCTTGGGCCACTGACAAATGCAATTTTGTTTGTCATGTCTATTACATCATAAACAACAAAAATAATACGTTTTTTAGTAAATTAATTATATAAATACAATTTTGGTATTTTTTGTGATGTTCCTTCTCTCCCAACTATATAAGTCTATATAGTTATTTTTACATTTTGCTTAAAATTTTTATATATTATTGTTTTTGATAGACCCTATGTTTTTTCGAGATTTTTACGAATCTCGAATATTTCAAATACCATAGGCTTAAAGGTGTTTGAGGAATTGACGTTTAGAGAATCTAATCTTTAATATATATATAGTTTTTAATGTGACTTAAAATAAGATGTACATTTGATGTGTTTATTTACAAACTGAATAAACTAATCAAAATAATCATCAAAATAGGGGTATGGACAAGATTAATTTTTCAAACATAGATCAGTTTTTAGTTGCATTTATTAACACATAAACACAAATAACACGGACGTATTATTGAACCCCAACCTACGGTCAAGGGTATTAAAACAAAATCATTTTGAGCCTGGTTTATATGCCTAGTTTCCTAATTAAAACATTAGATATTCCATATTTTAAACATTTTGACATTTTACAGACTTTTACATTTATATAAAGTTTTACTGTTTTATCTGAATAAAAATAAATCAGAATCAATATTGTAAAATAAGTAAGTAAACAAGAAAAAACTTTTATTAGAAACATAAATTTCGAAGAAAAATTCTTGGTTCGATGGCGTTAACCTTTAGCAGCTGTCTAAATATTGGAGTGTTTTTATTTAAGCGTATCTAAAATTTTAATTCAAATCAAACCTACATCAGTATTAGAATAGTAATAATTTATTGTATAAGGCAGCCTGGTTGAACTTGTGGCCCAATCCATGATTTTATGCACTCCGCGGACCTTTTAATGAGCTAACATACAATGCGGACCAATAATAATTATTAAACTTACAATAATGATGTAGAAATACACCTTTTAAATTGATGACATTTGGAGAGTAATCTTTATTTGGGGAAATCTATCAAGTGAATATTTTTGTTATTTTAGCACCACTTCTAACTACTCGTTTAGGTTGTACGCATATATACTAATTATGCTAGTGTGTTAGTGATGAATAAGTTAAAGTGAAGTGTACCCGCATTTGCATAGAGGAAGAGTGAACAATTAGGAAAAACCTCTCTTAGTGCGCCCGAGAGGGTTTTAAATCTCGATCTCCCCGTCATCGGCAGTCTATTCCATTGCGATGGTTAAGCCTTAGATCATGCGTCCACCGAAGTTGGTAGCACGTGAAATAGGTGCACCAAATAATTTAATCTTTACTTAACAAAAATAGATTCTAAACCAAACATACGTTTTCTCTAATGAATCTGAATTAACACTTGAGAGATCACGGTTAACGGACTCGCATTTGTCATAAAATTGGGAAAATGACACTTCAACCTTCAACATAAGATTTAAAACCTAGCCCAGACCCTTGCTACAATTTTATTTTTTAAATTATCTAAGGAAAAATAATGTCTTATCGTTTTAAATAATCTTAATTTTGTTTTTTAATAAGAAGGATTTTAAAATTGAGTTTTTTTAATCTAATTATTTACTGAAATGCGGCCACCACAGTATTTTGAATTTTTAATGTGGCCCTTTTGATCAAACAAGGTGACACGTTTTTTTTCCCGGCATCACGTGTTCTTATATAGCTCCATGTTTCTATCGAGTTCTGATATTAGTATGTGTTTATAACGTGTTTTGAAGTTCAGAACAGGTTCGTTTCTCCAGACATAATATAATCGAGAGTCTGTGGTAGCTGGTCTTAGCGGAAAAGTTGCTAGAAGGTTCGGCACCATATTAATAGGAACCTGTGTCAATTCCCGAAGGTGTTGTGGAAGGTATTTGTTTATTATATATTCCTTGTAATTGGTGTGTAGTACTTGGCCTGCTGTCCTAGGCTACATTTGTTTGTAGGGATGGTATTATATTGTAATATATATTTTATAAAAGAAATATATTTGTTTGATGAAATAAATATTCATTTCATAATGTGTGTGAAAAACGATCTTTGATGAAAGATGTGTTTATTACATAACATCACATTTATTTAAAAGTATGTACGATAGACGTAGGGTGAAATGGACTAACATCTGTATGCTATAGGAACTTTAATTTGAAGATTCGGAATAAAATAAAATATATTTATGAATGAAATGAGTAACTTTAAAAAAGTTTATCCATAAATTTCCAAGGCTTAGTTAGGCTTAATTTATAAATGTGTGGTCATATAAGAAAATATTCTGTTCATACCGTACAATTACATTTTAAACTGCTTCTTATGTTTAAAGTGCCACAATTTTATTTGATAAAACCTCTTTGTGTTTAGATAATGAGGGCTAGAGATTCAGTTTAAATAATATAAATTAGAGTAAGTACAAACGAGTCTTCGAGTCCTCAAATCACTCCTATAGTATTTAAGGGATTCGAGATTTAAATGTATCTCGAATACAATTATAAAGACTTCAAATAATAATTCTAAAATACATTTATGAGGACCTTGATTTCTAATAACAATTCTAAGCAACTGGTAAAAGGATTAGTATGGATTTGTTTAATTGGGAGAGTAGCAAAATTACAAAAATAGAAAAACTAAAAAACTCTCTTAATATATTTAATTTACATAAAAAGTGTTCTCCTTGTTGTTTTGGGCTATGACGTAACAGACACGAAAAACAAAATAGCATTTGTCAGTGGCACCAAACCTTAAACAATTATTTTATTTTAAATTCAATCTGGATTATTTTTACTTTATCTAAAATTGTACAAATTGGGACTCGAGATTTGAAAGAAAATTTAGGATTTAGATTCGAGATTTTGTTTCAAGAAATATAGAATTCATACCATCTCTTAAGAAAAAGGACTTTCAATGAAAATATACGAAATGAAGGAAACCAAGCCATGTTCACGGGAAAGGTAAACATCAGCAACTTCGGGACGAGCCGTGTTCACGGGAAAGGTAAAAATCAGCAACTTCGGGACGAGCCGTGTTCACGGGAAAGGTAAAAATCAGCAACTTCGGGACGAGCCGTGTTATCTAGTTTTACTAATATCCTTATTTGAGACGAGCCATGTAGCCCCGTAGTTTCTCATTCTCTTTCCAGGCGATTATCGATTTGAATATAACCGATGTCCTACCTAAGTCTAAACAGTTTAAGCCCCGTGAAGCCATTACTGCCGCTAGTATGTACGGCTAGTAATAAAAAAGTAGCTTTCTCTCCGCAGTAGATTGAGTGAGTGTGGGTGGCATATAGAGGTCGCGGGGGAGAGGCTGGCTGGCTACCTGTTGATCTGACGTGTCACGGAGGCGTGGGTTGCCCCTTGTACGATAATACGCAGCAACCAGAGACGCACTAGATCAAGGGTGGAGGGATAGGAGATGGGGGGGAAACAGGAAACAGCTTCCTACAGGTTGTTGCATCTTATTACCGACATTTCACTTTAACAACTTTCCCTCCCCTCATATTTTTAAAACTTTTCATATCTCCCCTAATATTTTTAATATATTCATTATATTTTACCTTTAATAATCGACTTTTGGCGGCCCTAAAATATTTCATATTACAAATCCAAAGTACCATCAACAATGTCCATGCGAATCAAGAATAATGACTGACACATCTTACTTGGGTTCAACCATAATCAAGACCGTATAGTTTTACATACTAGTAAACCCCCCTCCTGTAATTCCTCACATACACTTGATAGATTTTGGTTCGATTACCGTTGGTATTGAGATTTTATCTTCACTTGGTGCGAACAGGTCGGTGAGGATGGGATTCACAGGTGAATATAGACATTGTATTTTAAAATCTATTTATTTATTAGAGGTATTTAACATGCACTTTCTAAACCGACTGATTAAATCAGCACACGAGAATTTATATGAGCGAAACATTCAAGATCCTCTTACATGCCACAATCGACATAGAACCGACGGCTTTACTTCCCCTCCGAAGGAAGTTGTGCTACGGATTTTTATCATTTGAGAAAAATCCGTTGACCCGGCTGGGTTTTAACCCAATATTATCGAGAAATCTACCCCAAGACCAGCGAGGTCAACTTATTTTAAAAATGTATAACTTTTTACTAAAGGACTATTTACGAATTAATGCGAGGGAAGAAAGTAATTCCTTAGAGATATTTAAACTGTTTTAAGGGGAAAGGAGCTTTGAAAACCACGGTGATTGGTCACAAGGAATGCACTCTCTTGAAAAAACGTGAGTACATTTCTTTAAACTGCTACTGTTCTCATTTTACTAAATTAGTGCAAATACCTGGACTGCCAGGAAAGTTTATACTGCACGCTTCTTCAAATAAAATGGTGTCAGTTCTTTTATATGTATTTACATTTTTATAGATTTCACTTAGTCTTATGACTACCTGATAAATATTGCTCTCGGGAGGTTAAAGCTAACTATCAGATAAAAGTTATCAGCCACTTTAATATTTTACGCGTATTATGAATTGAATTTATCTGTCGGATAGTTATCTGTAGGATAAATATATTTTTATGCATAAAAAGCCAGGTTGGTACTGTTTTTACTAGTGCTGGTGGCTAGCTAGTAGCTACAACGCTCAATATTTATTAAATAATGGCGGCTAAACGAGTGCGAGGAAACAAATGGTGTCACATGGGCGCAGAAGCTAGGTTGTCTTGTAAATATTAATTTCGTTGTCTGCCAAATTGTGGTCAATAGTTTGGTACAATGTTTACAAAATTTCATTTATTGTATTCACATTTAAATAATTTGTTCTTATACAACTATAACTCTACAAATAGCTTGTCAGTTTTTATAAAAGTGTGAATTAAAGGTTATAACTTTATATATACTTAGAGCCTGAACCTGTGCCTAAACACGTGAACCAAGATTTTAACCTAAAAACAGATTCTGATAGGCGAAAAATCATGAAAAACAACGCGTCACTATGGCAACGCCTATTTTAACATTCAGATAAAAGTTATCAGGTACTTAAACACCCGATAAAAATGTGATGGATACATACATTTTATCTGGCAGATAGATGCTACCTGGCGATCAAAAGACACACTTTTAACTTATCGACCAGATACAAATATTTATCGGCCAGATTAATATTTATCCAGGAGTCATAAGACCGGATCTTTAATGTATCATGTTGAATTTTAGTCACGCAAAGAAATGACAGTTCGTAATGTTTTCAAATCTCACTAGGTCAAGGAGATATGTGCCACTAAAATTTTAAAAATATGTTGTATCAAAATAAATACCATAAGCTGCTAGAGAAGTTTAGTAAAAATCGGCTAAAATTGATTATTTAAAAAAAATAAATTGACTTACGGCTTGGAATCGTTCTAAAAAAAGTATTTTTTTCTGGTTTCAATATTTTATCTTAGTAACACTCCTTATCTTTTACTATCAATCCCGCACGGCATTGCCCCTGCTATCATTTACAGATTCAAAATGAAACGTGTTGTCTTTCTCGGTTTTCTCCTTGTCAATTTCGTACACTTTTTTTTCCCCCGAGGAGGATGTGGCCTATTTTTTATCACAGTTATTTCTGAAACGTAATTCTAAACCAGATTAACAATATTTTCTTCAAAAATTTGTTAAAAATAGCCTAATTAAAAAAGCTTATTAAAAATTTAAAAATCCTGCTTTGAGGTGCATTCAGACCCCCTTCCGTCCACCTATGTTAAAAAATTTCAGGTATCTGTGTGCCGTATATTTGGCTGGACATCGCACACAAACAAACAAACCTACACACAGACAACACTTACTTTTATTGTTATAGATATATTTTAAGAATCAAATAGCCAAAGCTATTATATTTGTTTTAGTGGGGATTTACTTGCATCTATATATTATATGCTGATAATTGAAAACATACGTTTGTACGAGGGAATAGAACCTGGAACCTTTGGCTTAGTACGCCAATGCTCTAACCACTGAGCTATCAAGGAATCGTCCCGTGCTCAGGGTCATTCTTTACTCATATTTTAAGGCAGAGTCTATGATGGACGTGCGGAAATCGTCGGATACAAATGTGTGATTTTATTAAGATCACGAGCTATCAGATAACGCAGCCACATTAGACTCAGTAGTTCGATTCCCGTGTCCAGGTGTCATTTTTCAATTTTCAAAATTTTATATCTTTGTTTCTTTGAAATCAAAGGCGTTCATAATATTGCTCTAATAATGCAAAGAATCTAGTTAAATAGCTTTAGGAAATCTTGTAAGAATGCTAACAGTTTTGTTTGAGTATATATTCATGTAAAATATTATGTTAATCTATGTGTCGATCTTGCCACTATTTTCTTAAAAAAAAAAAATCTTAAATTCATAAAGGCACTTCTTTTTTCCCTCAAAAAAATTAAGGAGTAGAATAGAGAAATAAAATTTCATTTTTTATGACACTGACTCGTGTGAAGACATGCTATTATTGTTTAGAACATAATTATTTGACCTTATGGGGAAACGTATGCAATTTTTTATTGCCTATTCTTACTACCTGTTCTGGTTATACGTATGTATAGTAATCTAATGGAGTAGGGTCTAGGAAGGAAGCATTTTAGGGGTAATCTACCCACATTTGTTTGGAAGGAGAGAGGGAAACCATTTAGGAAAGCCCCCATCAGTAGACCCGGTCGGGATTCGAGCCCCGATCTCACCATCTTCATCAGGCCAGTCCAGCACGAGAGTGATGGCTTAGACCAGTGGATCTTAAATGGTTTATAGATTGTACCCCTTGGTCGTGAATAAAAGTCTAGTGTACCCCTACGATAAAATGACAAAGGTAATCAAAGGAGAAAATTTTCCTCATTTACCTCGAAAATTCCCAGCCACGTTTTAATCTCTTGTCATTTTCCCAATTTTCCCTTGAGAGCTTCTCGCGTACCTCCTGAAAGTCGCGTACGCACCCCTGTTTGAGAACCACTGCCTTAGACTATTGGGCTAATGAAGCGGACTATGCAGTGTTACGAAACCCAATATTTCTGGGTGGTGAAATGGGTGAAGAAACGTATTCGAATGAGCGTGATTAGTTTTTATGTTCTGTTTCTTCCACGCAAAATGTCTATTGACTATTTAAATAGTGCAGTTAAATGTCCCAAATTCACCAATATTCCAGTTTGTTTTTTTTGTGTGTGGAGATGTTCACCGTTTTCCCGTTTTTTTTTTCCGAACGCTGATAATTTCCCGAGTTTTCCTGTTAGTTTTTTTTTAAAGATACGTGACAACCATGACGCATTGCGTGTGTGGTGCAGATGTTTGTTTACATGTGCGTTTACTTCGTCTTTGTATCCAGACCAGTGGTTCTCAAACTGTGGGTCGCGAGCAGTTTTATTTTGGTGGGTCATGAAATTTTTTGAATTTTGTAATTATTTGAAAATAATAATGAAAAGCTGGTAATGAGAAAAATAAATTGATAAAAGGTAAGAAATAAGACGCATAATATAAAGTTACGAATACATTAAGAAAAGTAGTAAGAAGACTAATTACATTAAAATTTCATCCCCTCCCATAAGTCCACTAAATCTAGGTGGATCGTGAAAGCTTGTCGTTGTAAAAATTGGTTCACAGAACTAAAATGTTCGGGAAGCACTGATATAGACAAAATATCCCCAAAATGTAGTCATCTCTAATACAGTAGCCCCATGGCTTCTTTGGTGCTGAGTGACAGCTCACAGCTGAGAGCTTACGGCTTTGAAAAGTTACCAGAACAAATTATGTATCCCTACGCCGAACTATATGATCTGCAAAAACATGTGTTTAGCAGCTGTCACTTCTGACAGTCAAAAATTTAGGTATATACCTAACTGCTGACTGTCAGAAGTCAGCTGTGAACTGTCAGCCAGCACCAAAGAAGCCATGGGGCTACTGTAGTTTGTTCAGATACGTTGTAAGTTATTAAAACATAGTTAACATTATAAAGCAATTTTTAGTGAGCACATTACCTGCTTCGGTGACCACATGGTCTAAGGCGTCACTATTGTGTTAGACTAGAATTTTGATGACAAGGAGATTGGGGTTTTAATCCTGGTCAAATGTCCTGAGTGGGTTTTTTACTAAATGGTTTTCCACTCTCTCTCTCCACGCAAATGTGGGTACACTTAATATAAATTCAATCTTTATAATCCATAACTCATTAGAATAATAAGTACATATGTGTTTAACCTGAACAGGTAGTAAGACAAGTTGCTAAGTTTAATAAATTAATATATAATATTTAGCACCGCGTCTTACTACCCATTCGGGTTATACGCCTAAGTACTAATTACTCTAATGGATTAGGAATTGGGAGGGTTGAATATAGAGGAAGTGAACCCGCATTTGCGTGGAGGGAGAGTGGAAAACCATTTAGGAAAAACTACCCCCAGTTCACCCGACCGAGATTCGAACCTTGATCTCCCCGTCCTCGGCGGTCGAGCTCAACACGACTAGCGCGTTAGCCAACTACGCCACCGAGGCGGGTAATAATAAATTAATAAACACGTTCAATACATACCGAAGGAATCAATTTCAGACCATATTTACCGAATAAATGATATAATTATCTACGTGAAAGTTGACCATAAAAGAAAAAAAATTGTTGTGAAGAAGGTGGGGAAACGGTAGACATTATAAATTATTCAAGCAAAGGGACACGATAGAATGTAAGTAAAAATGTTTTAGAGTTACAATAATTGAGGTTGATGTAATAGATGAAGGTACATTAAATATCAAGATGATGCGTGAGTGAGGATGGTTGTTATTTAAGTCTCGTGTACCGTCTGTTCTGATCCGGGACCTATTCTACACGCCATGCAGACAAAAACACTTCAGAACTTAAGTCATTCAACTTTATTTTGTGTGCCGCGTCTTATCAGAATATTTACAAGAGTGGATTATTTGTAAACGAGGAAGGTAGAATTATAGAATATATTTTAGAATTATATGAAACAAGAGTAGGAAACCGTTAAGCGAAAAAAAAAATTGAGTACACCCAACTGAGATTAAATCCCCGATCTCTCCGTCATCGACACGCAAGTATATTCCAATCTGACACCCAACTGAGATTAAATCCCCGATCTCCCCGTCATCGACACGCAAGTATATTCCAATCTGACACCCAACTGAGATTAAATCCCCGATCTCTCCGTCATCGACACGCAAGTATATTCCAATCTGTGGTCCATGATGTCATTGTAGGTGGTCCGCTTATGAAGGATTTTTGTCAAGTTATATTTGCATACAAATGTGTATTTATCTATTCTTTGTTTGCAATAGTTCAATTTTTAATAAAAGAGCATAATTTTGATCTAATCAACAAAATACAAGGAATAAAAATATTTTTGTATGATTATTAAACATGCATATTATATAGTAGGTAACATTGAATAATATACATATTATAAATACAAAATATATAAAATATAGTATATAAATACTATGCATAGAATATATTATATATAATATGTATTTAATATACATATTTTATTTTATAAATAATTGATCTAATATATAACTTGTATTATATATCTCTTACATAATACATAATTTATATAATAGAAGGGTTTTCATAGTGAAAAATTACATACCCTGTACTAATTACAAAATATTGTGAGGCTGAACAAATCTTGCAGATTACGGTGCAGTGCGAGTGGAAGAATCTAGAACCTTGTTCAGGATACTGACTGGCAAAACAAATCAAAGAGACCATTGGGAAGACCTAGACGCAAATGGGAGGATAACATTAGAAAGGGCCTGAAATAGAGAGGTTGTAATGAGGTGGAATGGATGTAGCTAGCTCAAGATAGGGATAGGCTGTAATGAGGTAGATTGGATAGAGCTAGCTAAAGATAGGGATTGGTGTAACGAGGTGGACTGGATATAACTAACACAAGATAGGGATAGGGTGTAATGAGGTGGACTGGATATAACTAGCTCAAGATATAGATAGGGTGTAATGAGGTAGATTGGATAGAGCTAGCTAAAGATAGGGATCGGTGTAATGAGGTGGATTTGATAGAACTAGCTCAAAATAGGGATATGATGAAATGAGGTGGACTGGATATAACTAGCTCAAGATATAGATAGGGTGTAATGAGGTAGATTGGATAGAGCTAGCTAAAGATAGGGATTGGTGTAACGAGGGGGACTGGATAGAACTAGCTCAAGTTAAGGATAGGGTGTAATGAGGTGGACTGAATAGAGCTAGCTAGAGATAAAGTGTACTAGGTAAACTGTGGATAGAGATATCTCATGATATAGGTGGTATAATTTTTAAGTGCGGCAATGAGCTTCGAGCTACTAATGTCACAGAATAAATAAGTAGAAAATGTTCCTTAAAGACTAGGGTTTCCATTTTTGGTTTGGTATAAAAAGAATAGTTTAAACCATTTGTATATATGAAGACCTTTGTAGATTTTAACATCAAGAAAACCCAAGGCTCTATTCAACTTATTAAGCTCGAAAAGTCAAAGATTTATTTGTTATTTTTGTTTTTAGCACGCGCCTTAGTTTCTTGTTGTACATCGTTTCTAGGCTACTTATTTTTACTTTATTATGTTATTTTTCATAATATTTATTAAGTAACGTTTTTTTAATTTTCATTTGAATTATCATAAGTTTACTTTCTGAACCGACTGATTATCTCGGTACATGACTTATACACTAATTTAAATCTAGAACAGACACAACATCCCGCCCCCGGCCGTTAAATCATCACTGTCAAAGGGTAAACCCACATTTAATCAATTTTGCAGTCATGCCGGGAATTGAACCTGTGACCATTAAATAAGTATGCAGACAAGTTACCGCCTGAGTTAAGGTGTTGGGCTGTTAATGTTTGATGCACTACTTTATGTGAGGAACTGTATTTTACATTATGATTAGCAGGCCTTGTTATCACTCCAACAAGTGGTTCATTGATGTGCGTCATCTAGTTCAAAATTACATCCAAAATAATGTAATAAACAAGAAGTTTTAAATTTAAATGAGAAATATACATGTGTATATACATATTTTATAAATTTTACGTACCACCTAAGATGTCTTCGTGCGCGTACGCCATGTTGAATACTGATTGCGTATATCCCGAACAGGAAGTAAGACGTGGGGACTAAAGAAACCCACTTATCTAGTGCTTATTTTATTTTAAAGGGTATGCTTACTCTAAGGTGAGGATGTAGAAGGCGTGAGAAAAGTTAATTGTTTTTGCAGTTTTTATATTAAGACATATTTTTGGTCAAAATAAATCTATTATTTCTCCAGTATAAACATAGAATCTAGTATTATTCACCTGGTGACCTCAAAAGTTCTTGAATATCTGTCAAGATGTCTTGGAATTTAATGACAACTTTTTCTCTTCATTTAAAAAGTTTGTAATCTAATGCTGATATTCTCATGACAGATATTCAACAACTGTTGATATTAACATGTGAAAAAAATTAAATTCTCTCTTTGTACTGAAGCTATATTGTATTTATTGTAGCCAACAAAAGTTTTGCTATAAAAACTGAGAAAACCTGTCCTTTACTCACTTTACCTACACTCCCACTTTCAATGTATCACAAATCTAATTATATAAGCACTATAATATCTATATTTACATCATGACCCACCATAAAATCTTTAGTTGAAGAAAATATAAAAACGTAGATACGTAAATGTGTTTTTTTAACCACATCTTACTACCCATATAGTCTATCCACACTAATAATCACAGTATTGGGAAAAGAGTGAGGAAAGAGTTTGTAGGAAATGTAGCCGCATTTGAGTGAAGGGAGGGTGGGAAACCATTTAAAATTTTAAAAATACATCCTTAGTCCATCCTATTGATCAGACACCTTAGCTCAGTTGGTAGCATGTCTGTCTACTGAGCTAAGGTTGCCGGGTTTGATTCCTGGCATGGCAGAAAAATTTATTATTGGTCAAGGGTGAGTTTACCCTTTCGCAGTGATAAATTAACTACCGGGGACTGGATGTTGTGCCTGTCATTGTCTTAAGATAGAGTATAAGGCATATGAAGCTATGACAAGCCTAGCAAGCCGGTAGTGGAAAATATATGGCTTGAATAAAAAAACTGACCCAGGCCACAGGCTGGAAACAGTAATGGATGAAAAATAAAGGTAAAGTCCATCCTATTGGAATTCAAACATTTACATTCCCGTAATCTGAAAAAACAAAAACAAAAAAAACTAGATGAGCTTGACGTTTAGTCAGCGGGTTCACTGGCGTGGGCGTATCTGGTACCCCCCTTCCCCTGTCATCTTATGGAAATATTGATGCCTACTCATATGTATGGACGTGGGTGTTAGCGCGTGGAGACTACTCAGTATTGATTAGTATAAAAAAACCACACACACACACACACACATACCTGCGAAGGGGAAGCCGGAAGGAAGGTAGGGGGAATCCCTGACCTTGGAATTGCGCGCGCATCTTTCCCAGGTCTTCCAGTTGTTCGAGTAGCCCCTAAAATACACGCCACCTACACGGCAGCGAATGCTAGACAAAGTGATTCGTACAGTGAAAGTAACGCGTAGATTCCGTTGTTCGAATTTTTTTGGAGCATATTTATTCTCCTACTCGTTTTAAAATCGTAATCATAAAGATAGGCTGCCATTAAAATAGATATATCTGTGGTGTTGTGGGTTTATTCAACGCTAGCTGTAAATTTGTAAAACTCGTCTAATTTATATTACATAAATTATGCTAATCAGTGACTGTACTAACTCGAATATAACATGTTTACAAAGATCATTTTTAAAGTGGTTGGGGTTTCTTAAAAATTTTATTTTTATAGATTTTCCTGAAAATCAGAAACTGTATAAACTATAAAAGGGACTTTACCACAAACTCTGTGATTTGAACATGCAAAAAGTTGACAGATGATTTTTTGCCCGAGTACGCCGACTAGTATGTTTTCATTAGTGATAAACTTCCAACGGTTACTTTCATTCTGATGGTTCAAAGTCATCATAATTTTTCTTTTTTTATTGTCACATAATTTTTCTTTTTTTATTGTCACATAATATTGCAAGATATTGGGAAGAGGGATAACAGTTTATTTTTCAACTGTAAACATGATTGTTAATAATATATTCGTATCTACATGTTTTGATCTGATTGGATACTGAAAGTAGATTACAGAATATTATTTTTTATTTAAAAGAAGACCAATAAACTATGTCATCGTATTAAATATTTGCTTGACATAGGTTTGGTTTGAGCCTCGTCTAGATCATAGTTAAATAAGTATTGGGATGATGAACACTGAACCAATGGATCAGATCTATTATGCACTCTTGAAATTAGATGGTATTAATTTGTCAAAATCTAATAGATTTTGAGTGATTCTATTACTTTTATTGAAAGCCTTTCGAAAGAAATGTTTCTAAAACTGGGAGACGCTACCAACCAAGGGGTGCAAGAATTATCTACATTTTAAAATTACTTTATGTTAGTGCGAATATTTTATTTAAATTATAAAGTTTTATCTTAAAATAATTTTTTCTTTTTTTTTGCCAAAGGAAATTGGCATAAATATTATTTATCCAGACAATTCATATTGTAGCTCAGGCCTATTACTAAATATGGTAGGAGGGATATTTATAAATAAAATAATTGATGGTTGTCTAAAATCTACAGAACTAATTAAAATTATGTACACACTTTTAATGAATTTGTTTTACGATGAAGAGTCAAGTAAACTATTTTCATTCAGTTACAAGTTTTAATATTATCTACTTCAGATTAAATACAATGCATGTTTTCAAAAAATAAGTTTTGAAATATTTTATATATGGTTCCAATTTTATCATATCTTTTGAACAACACATAAGAATTAAAATTAATTCTTGTTCAATAACGATATTAATGTTTGCATATTTATATTATACTAAATTAAAACACATTTTAAGTAAGATTATCATAAGCCTAATCTTATATAAATAAAAGGATGCCAAGAATAACGATTAACTAATCAATTTCAAAGGAATTCAAATACATTTAGAAACCTCTTCCCTCATCCTTAGACCTTTGAGAGTAGTAGCTAAAATCTATTATATTTCATCGAACCATAATTACGTCATCAACTGAGTTAACACTTTAAATACTACGATTTAACTCAAGTCATAAAACAAGATAAACAACAATTAAAAATGACCAATAAAATTAATTTGATAAAAAACTACTTTTACTATAAATGCAGCACCATAAAATTGAAAAAGTTGAAGCTAAGATAAGCTATTTTTAAATTTGTGAAATGAGAATCCCAGGCTGGTCGATAATTATAGTATAATACATTATATTGATTTAAATTAATTATAACTGTAACTAGGCTACATACATTTATCCTAGGTTGAATATTGGAATATAATAAATATTTTGTTCGTTCGAACTAACATTCCTAAACGGAGGAAGTTCAACATGTTTAATAAATTAAGATTTACCACATAAGGTCATCAAAAACTAATATTGAGCATTGAACTCACTTGATCCAACCCCTTAGCTCAGTCCGTAGCGTGTCTGTCTACTGAGCTAAGGATCCCGAGTTCGATTCCCGGCATAGTCTGAAAATGTATCATTGATGAAATGTGGGTTTACCCTTTCACAGTGATGAATTAACGGACGGGGACTGGATGTTGTGCCTGTCCTAGTCTTAGGTTAGATTATAAGGCATATGAAGCTACGACAGGCCTTGCCAGCCGGTAGTAGAAAATATATTTGGCTTGAATAAAAAACTGACTCAGGTCACAGGCTGGAAACAGTGATGTATGGGAAAATTGAACCCACTTCAATTGTGTAATACAATTTTTACTTTCTCTCTATCTTACAGGTAGAGAAAGTATGGTGATCGTCAAAAAAATTGAACTCGAGATTTTGATGAATTTTGACGTTTCATGACTTCCTGAATCCAAAAAAGTGGTTTTTGAATTTCCGTCTGTCTGTCTGTCTGTCTGTACCTCCAACTAGAGCCTAAACTATTTTACCGATTGAGCTGAAACTTGATATCTAGGGTTTTCATAGGGTTGCCCCGAGGGTTTTTTGGAATTGGATATCTACCCCTAAAATTAAGGGTAGTTTACTGAAGGGAAAAAAGAGAAAAAGTCGATTTTCTCAAAATCGGCTCTAACGATTTTGATTAAATTTCATTTATGAACATTAATAAATATTCCAAACAAAATGGCTACCCTCAATATTTCGGCAAAATGGCTTTAAGGGCTCCGGTCTGATGCGTCAATTAACATTTTTTATAATAGCTCCGAAACTATTTGAGATATGAAATTACTTAGCATTACAAATATGTATATATATTTATAATACAGATATTTTATCCGAAACATATTTTTATAAAATCAATAACTTTCAATCTATACGCAATTATATGAATTTTTTTAACTTTTTGGACATTAAAGTTTAAGTATTGCGACCGTAAAAAAAAACTAACCTGAAATGTTGATGGATGTCGACGTCTCATGACCCCCCGAACCCTAAAAAATAGTCTTTGCAATGCCGTCTGTCTGTGTGTCTATAAAAACTTAAAATTAAGGGTAGTTTACTGAAGGGCGAAAAGAGAAAAATTTGGTTTTCTCAAAATCTGCTCAAACGATTTTGATTAAAATTCGTATCTAGGCGTTGATTAAGATTATAAATAAACTGGCTATTTTCATTTTCCTATGAAAATGATTTTTAGGGTACTTTACAGAAGCGTTAATTTCCGTATCTCCACAACTATTTGAGAAACTAAACAACTTATCATTGCAAAATTGTAGGACTATTAGAAATAAAAAACTTTTATTTGACATATATTTTTATAAAAGCAACAGTTTCTGAGATATTTGCAAATATATTAATACAATTTTGTGAGCTTTAGTTGTAAACATATACTACTTAAGTCTTAACGCAATAATTCTCCAATGCCATAGAGTAATTAAATATAAGTATCTAAAAAAGTATGTTATTTTTCCTTAAATCTCTTAGGAGAAATGTTTGCATAGCAATGATCTATCTCCATTTTAGACTCAATAGTCAATATTTACATTTTTTATTGGTCAAAATGTATAAATGAATAATTAAATATCAATGCGATGACTTGAAGATCTGCAACACCTTATAAAATGTTAAAATTTTAACCAGAAATCGAAATTTTAATACGAAGTGTTGACCCTTGTGGAAGACATTAAACTGTTTGAAATGCTCTTAGGTGGACAAAGATGCGCCTCTTTTCTCATTGATTATATATCATTGTATATTATTTTATGCGTGTTCTTATGTGGAGTGGTGATGATACAATGTACATTATTCCGTTCAGAAATCTTACGAGTTTATAGAAAGAGAGAGAAAGTCTGTGCGGTGCGCCGTACCATTTATTTATTTAATTTTTGCTCAACATTATAACTACAATATGTTTTTGAATAAAAATTTCTTCAGATTTGTTCAAATATCCAAAATAAACCTAAATATTATCTCTTGAAAATTAATTTTGATTCGATTTCAGAGAAAATTGTTTTAAACATAAAATGCACTGTAAGTTTGACTCGAGATGTAATTTTGTCTCTATAGACCATAATTCTGTCATTAAAGATGAAAAAGTAACTATTTTCTTAGTAAATTTACAATTTTAGCTTAACATAAAATACTTCTAGACTTGTTAAAAGCCTGATGGTAATTTTCACCTACATTTTGTTGAAAACGATATTTAAAAAAAATATCAAACAACTTTTTAAATAATGTTGGATTTCTAAACGTCTACAACGCTTTTCTGTACTTTACCACGTAGCACCCAAGTTCTTCCACTCGTCAACAACCAATTTTCTTTCTTTTAATTCTCCCTTGAGCGCAAGATGACGTCACGAGGAAATGGTAGTTCTTAGAGAAGGTGGGTTTTCAGGTAAGCGGTTGAGAAGAGAGTGAGATAAAGAAATGTATTTTGGGATGCTGTGGGTGGTGGTGATGAGGGGATGTTCGTCACAGAGATTAGAGGGTTGCTCTTGACTCCTTGTTCGTCATCAATACAAGGAAACACATCCCCATTGAAGGAAAAGAGAAAGGAGTGGGATTGATAATATTTGCGATACAAGAGGTATGATTTTCATTTTTTATATATTTGTGGAATTTATCGTGCACTTTCTGAACCAACTGTTTGAATCAGAACAAGAGAATTTCTATGATCAAGAATGAAAGGGTAGCAAATTTTAAAATTTTAGCAGTAATGGTTTTTTCACATACCTTCCAGGGTTCTTTTACATGGCACAATTGACATCAGACAGACAGCTTTACTTCCCATACGAAGGATGTTGTGCTACGGATTTTTATCACTCAAGAAAACTCCGTTTACACCAGCTGGGTTTGAGCCCACTGACATTGGGTCCTAAGGCAAGAACTTTATTCCAAAACCACCGAGGCCGACGATAGAAGTCACTAAATTATTGGAATTACCACTGGGGAATGATCGATTAATTGGTTTTAGTTAAAATGACGAAAATATATTTAGAGTGCTCAAAAACAAGGTGGTTAGGATGATATTTGGTCCAAAAAGTGATAAATATATTAGAGAGTGGAGGAGGTTACATAATGATGAGTAACATACCAAGTAATTATCTCAATATATTGTTAGGATGGTCAAATCTTTCAGAATGCAGTGAGCAGGACATTCAGTGCGATTGGAAGAATCTAGAACCTTGTTCAGGGTACTGACTAGCAAACCCTATGGGTAGAGACTATTGGAAATACCCAGATGCAGATGAAAGGCTAACATTAGAATGAACCTGAAAGAGATAGGGTGTAATGAGGTGGACTGGATAAAACTATCTATAGATTGGAATAGGGGGTAATAAGGTGGACTGGCTAGAGCTAGATCTAAATAGGGATAGGGTGTAATTAGGTGGACTAGATGAGACTAGTTTAAGATAGGGATAGGAAATAAAGAGGTGGACTGGATATAACTAGCTTGAGATAGGGTTATGGTGTAATGAGGTGTACTGGATATAAATAGCTTAAGATAGGGATAGGGTGTAATGAGGTGGACTGGATAAAACTAGCTCAAGATAGGGATAATTAGTGGCGTACTTCTGTATTAATGACAATGAACTATCGAGTTTCTAATGCCATGGAGTAGGTAGCTTAAGTAAGTACGTTCTACACCCCAAAACCCAATGATCTGTTCTAAGGGGTAGCTATAGGTAGGGTGACTAAGAAGAAATGCACCCGCTTTAGCGTGTAAAGAGAATGTTAAAACCTTTGTGATAAATCCCACTTGGTAAAACACCTTCAATAATCCTTGTCTAGTTTCGATCCTCAACATATTTGATATCGGCAATACAATATTTTGAAAGTTTGAAGCCTTAGACCATTCTTCCACTGGTGTTGGTAGTTATCTTGGGACCCACTTCGGTTGTCAAATGGTCTCCAAGGCGTCCACTTTGCGCTAGACTGTACTACTGATGACGGGGTGATTGTGGTTAGAATCTCGGTTGGGTGTACTGAGGAATGTTTTCCCTAAATACTTTTCTACTTTACTTCCACGCAAATGCTGATAAACTTCCTTTAAATTCAACCTTACTAATTCCTAACACATTAGCCTAATCAGTATATTAGACACTAGCCTGCTGATGACGTGAAGATCGGGGTTTGAATCCTGATTTGGTCTACTGAGGGTGGGTTTTACTTAATGGTTTCACACACTCATTCCACGCAAATGCGGATATATTACCTCTATAATGATTCCTTCCTCATCTCTACCCCATGTAATGATAGTAATATATCTAATAATAATAATAATATATTATGAATTTTATTTTATAGGTATTGATAATAGTTATCAAAATTGACAATTAAAGACTACACAACTTGACGTATGAAAGAACTAAAATAGTTTTTGTATCTAATGTGGTTGTCAGAAAAGTTTCTTCCTATCTTGTATAATAAGTCGGACAAACAAACTAAGCAGATTTTGACGTAATGTATTGGACTTTTTTTCCTCAGTCAAGGAATAATTTATCTTACCACTATCCAACACCTCAGCTCAGTCAGTAGTACGTCTGTCTACTGAGCTAGGGTTCCGGGTTTGATTCCTGGCATTCCCTAAAAATTTATCATTGATGAAATGTGGGTTTACCCTTCCACAGTGATGTATTAACGGCTGGTGGTCTGTATGTTGTGTCTGTTCTAGATTTAAGTTAGTTAATAAATCGTGTGCTGATATAATCAGTCGGTTCAGAAAGTCAACGTTAAATACCTTAAATAATAATACTTAGCACCGCGTCTTACTACCCGTTCGGGCTATACGCTTAAGTACTTATTATGCTAATGTTAGGAATTGGGAAGGTAGAATGTATAGGAAGTTATCCCACATTTGCGTGGAAGGTGAGTGGAAAACCACCCCCAGTTCACCCAATCGAGATTCGAACCTCAATCTCCCTGTCCTCGGCAGTCTAGCTCAACACAAAACCAGCGCGTTATCCAACTACACCACCGAGGCGGTTAAATACCTAAAATAGTTTAAATGGAAAGCTTACCACTTAAGTTAAAATTTTATTATTTTTTTAGCACCGCTTTTTACTACCCGTTCGGTTTATACACAAAATATGTACTAATTACACAACTACGTTAGGTTGAATGAGGTTAGGATGAATAAGGTTGTATTTATATTAAGTATATCAACATTTTCGGGGAGGGAGAGTGAAAAACCATTCAGAAAAAAACACCCTCAGTACACCCGACATAGAATCGAGCCCTTTAGGCCTACTCCACGCCATCAGCTGTCCAGTCTATCGTAAGAGTGACGCCTTAAACCATGCGAAAACTGATGTGGGCTAAAGGTTTATTAAAATATGTAACGACCGTTTATACTTTACAATATATCAATATATTAGATATTGGACTGACGAAAGTTTCAGAAACCCTGGTTTAGTCCATTCTGATCCTGACACCTTAGAACACGTGAACACCGGTGGTAATTTTATCCTTTAATTAACTAATTATTTATGTGAGTACAGTTTAATTTTTATAATAAGATCCTTATATGACTGCTTGTAAGGCTAATGTATGTTTTTTTATTTTTTTAAACCAAACTATGTATTCCACAACCATCATGTAGGATAACCACCAACATAATTATGTTACAACTGTTAGCAATATACGAGGCTCGCAATAGAGTCCTATTAAGTTAGGAAGAAACTTTTCTGACAACCACATTAGATACAAAAACTATTTTAGTTCTTTCATAAGCCAAGTTGTATGATCTTTAACTGTCAATTTTGATAACTATTATCAATACCTATAAAATAAAATTCATTATATATTATTATTATTATTATCATGACTATATGTTCAGGTTATACGCATATATGATAATTATGCTAATGGTGTATGGATGAGTAAGGAATCATTTTAGAGGTAATATACCCGCATTTGCGTGGAATGAGCGTGTGAAACTATTAAGTAAAACCCACCCTCAGTAGACCAAACCGGGATTCAAACCCTGATCTTCGTGTCATCAGCAGGCTAGTGTCTAACACGAGAGTGACGTCTCATAATTTAATCAAATGTTATCATTGTAGGCAGGAAAAAATTTAAATTTTTTTTAATAGCCTTCTGTGAAAATCGTGAGTTTATTTGCATAGTTGCACTGATGGGGTTTGGATGAGGAGGGTAAAAAGTAAACAGTTGTATCTACACTGGTGTAGAAGGAGAATTGGAAGTCATTTAACACAAACCACTCTCTACACCCTGCAAGGAATCATACTCCAACCTCACCGTTACTGGCAAACAAGGCCAAACTAAACGAAATTCCTCGTAACCTTGAAGGTACGTGTTCACACTTGAGGACACACTGCTCTAGATTGTTGATGAAGGGAGAGATCAGGGTTCGATCCTCGGCCGGGTGCACTTGGTGACGGTTTTACCTCTGCTCACTATGTGGGTGAATTTCCCCTTGGGTCTACATTATTTTCATTTCTTACCCCACACGTTATGACAGTCATAAACCTTGTATTAAACGTAATAATAATAATAATAATAATAATTTATATTTATTTTGTGGAGAAAGAAAACAAGGTCAGTTCCTAGGCTAAGCTGTAAAAGGAACCTGCTAATCAATATATGGACCTTGATCCAACCTAGGAATTGCAGATTAAATTACATTTTACTCAGAGAGACTTAATATTAATGATTACTCTGTGACGTCAGGATCTCGAAAGTTTATTGCTACACTTTCAAAAATAAAATCAATTCCTACCTTCAGATAGTTCCATCCAGTCCACCTCATTACACCCCATTCCTATCTTTAGTTAGTTCTATCCAATCCACCTCATCACACCCTACCCCTATCTTGAGCTAGTTCCATCCAATTAACCTCATCACACTCCATTCCTCTCTTTAGCTAGTACCATCCAGTTAACCTCGTCACACCCCATTACTATCTTTAGCTAGTTCCATCCAGTTAACCTCATCACAACCCCATTCCTATCTTTAGCTAGTTACATCCAGTCCACGTCATTACACCCTAGGTATAAACATACTTTGAATTTGGTAATCGTTTCAATTATTCGTTTGTCTAGTTGCATATTGCAAGTATGTTGTAGTTGTGTGACTTGGTTTTTGAATATTGCACAAAAAATTATTTGCAATATTTTCAATTTTCTCAATTTTGCTTAAATGTGTATTTATTACTTCATCAATTGTTATTTTACTTTTAATACCTAGAATTTCATTTATTTTATACCCTGTTTTCTTAATATTACTACTCACTCCTATTCACTCTGTTTGATTAAGTTTGATAATATAATTGCTTTTTCCTAAACATTAATTTATTGACAAAGTTTCTTTTTCTTTGGTACTCTATTTTATGGGCATTAGCAAATGAGCAACTTTTCCACTTCCTTTAATAATTTTTCTCTGTGACGCATTTCTTCGACCAAATCTGGTGCTATCCATTTCTTTCGCATGCGTTTTCCAACCGGATTATATTTATATTTGGAGCTATTATATATGCCATTAAATATCTCAGCAATGTTTGCATATAATGATTCCACATTTTCTTGTTTTTATAACTCATCCCAATTGACGCTTTCCAGTTTAATTTTAACCAAATTCTCATCAAGTTTATCCTATTAAATAGAGTATTATTAGTTTTACTATAGAATCATTATTTTGGTTGGATTCAATTTCTAATGCTAGGCCTACTATATAATGATCAGTAATTTTAGTCTTTATTATACTGCTTGTAGTTTGTCTGTTTGTTCGGACATATATGTGATCCAGGCACGATTTAACCACCCTACTTTCCAATATTTTTTCCCTTGTAACGTTATTAATTGTACATTCTAAGCCATGAGAAGCAAGAATATTGTTATAACTTTTAATTGCGATGTCATTTGCATCTAATATGTTTATATTTATATCACCTACAAAAAAAAACTATTTGTTCATTTAATGGAACTAATTTAATTATTTCACTAATATTATGAATAAAAGTGTACTTATCCCAATTTGGTGATCTGTAGATACCTAGTATATTAATTTTGGAGCTATCACTTAACTTAATTTTAACTAACTTATATTCGCAGAATATTTTGTATTTTCTTATATGGTTGTCCCAAGGCTATTTCTATAGTACATAATTACACCTCCCCCATAGCTTTTGGGCCTATTGTCCCAGCATTTATTATAACCATCAATATTCTATAGAATAACCTGCCTATCATCTGATTTTATTTCTTTAAATACTATAATGTCTATTTTACCAATAACATTTCCCAGTAAAGTGATAAGTTGATCAAAATGTTTGTTTATGGATCTTATATTAAGGTGAATAATATAAAGATTATTCTTATTCTGTACCTTGCGTGCTAATAGTTCGGACCATTCATTGGGATCGTCATATTATTAACACTGTATAGTCCTAATATCGTCTTCAATAGTTGCTATAGCTTCATTTTCCTCATTTTATTCTGCGTCGGTTGTTTGTTTATATAGTCGTATTCTGTTTTTGTTGACAACACGATCATCACTTTTAATTTACTTGATCATATTTATAATATATTACAAAATAAAAACTAAACAAAGAACGTGCTAATTTAAACTAAAGGGGCACACTTTATTTTGTTGTTAATTTTAATTGGGTCACCTTCTGCCTCTATCTTAAAGCTGATTTCACCATCACTCTTGCTCACGTAGATCTCACCATTCTTTATCCATACATATTTATAATAATTTTCTCTGTATTTGTTTTAACTTGCCACAGTAGATTTTGGTTAAACGGGGTCAAGTTCTCGTTGATGTAGATACGCCTCTCAGTCCCTTTTTCAATTAACATTTTATTGGTAATTATTTGATGTCTTTTTTCTAGCCATGCGTTTCTTACAGGTTTAGATGAAAATTGGACAATCAGTATTGGTGGTACATTTCGGCTCTTATGAGGTAGACGATATATTAACTCAATATGATTTTTTTCATATGGTAGTTCTAAACATTTAGCGATGTTTTCCATGACTGTACACAAACCTTCAGGTGTACGCGTTTCTATCCATGGATTTCTAAGTTAGTAGTAGTAGTAGTTAGTAGTAGTAGTAGTAGTAGTAGTATGAATACTTGAAAGTAGATTTAATAACTCTTTTTATCTGTCAGATAAGATTTTTCTTATAATTGAACTGTAAAAATCTAGGAACTTGGACTAGTAATAAAGTAAACGTTGGTGAACTTTGGCCTGGGTAAGACTAAGTACATCTGTAAGATCTGCTAATGTGAGATGATCTTGTACGAGTAGTTCTGTGAACAGCAGAAATGACTGCCTTTATAGCTACTACAATCTTTCTTATTAGATTTCAATTTGAATTATCTCATATAAGTATCCCAAAGATTTTAAATTGATATTTTTCCTTCGTGATCAAGCTAAGCAGAAAAAAAATACTATAATATTTAATAGTACATTATATTGATAAAGAATAACTATTGTTCACGTGGTTTATGACGTCAACCTCACGATATATGTTAACATTTAAAAAAGAAATAGGCCTACGACCCAAGTACTTGACCGATTGCTTACGGTTTTAAACTAAAATCACTTGAGGAGCTATTAAATGAAAAACCTTTATTTTAGTGACCGACATATTGAAATGGATTACCAGATTGAAAAAATATGTACAAATATATAGTTCAGCCTAGTATCTAATGCCCATGCCGAATTTCAATAAAATTGGTCATCACATTTGGCAATTATCGCTTAAAAACATCATGGCAGACAAAAACAAACAGTTGAAGTATGAAAGGATCAAATTGAAACAGGACCTTGCTACTCTCAGAAAATTAACTGTTGTTAATATTATTTAATTTGTTTTTAAAGCTATAAAGTAAACACAGATCATATAGATATATTGAAAAGGCAAAACAAATGAACCATACTTTGCGATGTTGTTTTTCGACCCGGAACCATTGTTACATCGCACTAGCAAGGTAGAAACGTTAAGTTTTGTTAAAATCAATGTCACGAAGTTGTAACCAAGGCTACACCCTTCAGGAGGATCACAAATAACCAACAACATTATATATAGATATATATTTCATATTGGAGGAAGCAAGATCGTAAACACGGTGGATAACAACTTCTAAGAAGTTAGATGCGTATAAAATCATCTTTTTACCAAGAAAATCATGTTTATAAACCTTTTGTGGCGACTTAGCCACTTGAAAAATTAAGACACACGTCACCGACATACAATTTAACTACACATTACCCGAGAGTGGACTAAAATATTACTCGACACATTTTAAAAACACAAACAAGAAATAAGAACTTGAACTGGTGGGCATGCGGACTAAATGTCACGCTCATATGGTGTAGTTTGTGGCCCACGAGGAAATCAGGACTCAAACATCTAGCGGGGGTACTTAGAATGTTTTGTTACTTAGTCTGTTTTACAGTCTCCCTTCAAGCAAATACGGGTACATTTCCGATACATTATAACTTTATAATCCCTCTCTCATAAGTGTGATTAAATATCTATAAACCGAACAATATAGCCACTAATTTTTTCAAGGATACGCCACTAGATGGCTTTATCGTTCACCTCAAAAATTGGATATCATCGGTGAGGGAACTACATGGTTACAGTTGGGAAACAGCGTTGCCATTCTCTCGTTTTCTTGTGATTTATCTCAATTCAAATACAAAACAAGTTTGGCAACGCTGGTTAGTGGAGGTTGTCAATAGCTCCTTATCACCCCAGAACACCACCTTCAGACAAAGCTGTGAGCGAGGAGATTTGGCAAAAGTTAACCGAGAGAGAGCGCCAAGATAAAGCTTTTCTTTCATAAGACTTGCAGTTCCCTCAGCAATGATATTGGGTGTAGTTGGATTTCCTAACCAGTATCTAAATATAGTTTTTAATTCCAATTTCAGTACTTGTGTTATAAGCGACTGAAGGTGGGAATGTTGAGAACGCGGGTTAAGGGTAGTATTTTTGCAGTTTTTATAGCAAAACCTTTTTTGCACACATAAATAAAAAAAATACTTCTATACAAACATAGAGATTAGTTTTCTTCATATGGTGATATCAACGTTTGTTGAATAGTTATCATTGATAAGGTGGCATTTGATGACTTTTTTTTTAAATGAGGAGAAAAGTTTTCATTAAATTCTAGGACATCCTTGACAGATATTCAAGAACTGTTGATGTCACCCACCATCTGAATAAAATTAAACTCTATGTTTCTACTGAATAAATATTTTTTTTATGGTTTGCCTTAATAACTGTAAAAAAAAACACTGATCTTAACTCGCGTCCCCTGCACTCCCACCTTAACATTGTTTGGGTAGTGAAGAGAAAAGAAAAATCACCCGCACTAGTTTGAAGAGGCAATGGAACAACCACACAGATAAATCTATACATGGTAAACTACCCCTAACACATATTATCGAGATTTAAACCTCAAATCTCTCATCATCGTCAACTCAACATATTTAGAGCCTTGTGATTTAAATTGCTTGGTATTCGGTTCAGATAATATCCTAAGATATCCTCAATTGGCCTATAGCTATGCCTAATGATGGACCCGAACAAACGTTGTCTATTTGTGTTTGGAAAAAACACAAAACACATAATCAAGAGCCCCTCTCACAGACTATTAGCTAATAGACTAGACCGCCGATGTCAGGTGTACAGAAGGTGATTTTTCCTAAATGGTTTTCCACGCTACCTCCACGAAAATGTAAGTTCACATCATCTAAATGTAACCTTAATCATCCCTAAAACATTTAGTGTAATTAGTACATAGGCTTATAGCCCTAACGGGTAGTAAGAGGTGGTGTTAATATATCCTGAAATAGTAGTAATATGCGATACGGGAACATGTATACCTTGATTTTATTACAAATGGACATTTGAAGCACTTTTAAAAAAAAATCAAACATGTGTTTCGAAGTCAACATTGATAGCATATTACTATGCCATTAGTGTTATTTTATAAATAATCACAATATCTATCAAAAGTGACAGCTGCAGATTAAATGACTTGACTAACGAATACGTCAAAGTAGATCTGGTAGCTTTTTATAGCTGTCAGATAATATGTCAATCATCCGACACCTTAGATCAGTCGGTAGCGTTTCTATCTACTGAGTTGAGGGTCTCGGGTTCGGTTCTCGACATGGCAGAAAAGTTAATCCCTGGTGAAATGTGGGTTTACACATTCATATTGATAAATTAACGGCTGGGGACTGGATGCTGTACATGTCCTAGTCTTAAGTTAGATTATAAGGCATAAGAAGCTACGACAGGCCTAGCAAGCCTGTAGTGGAAAATAAATGTCTTGAATAAAAAATTGAGTCTGGCCACAGGCTGGAAACAATAATGGATGTAAAGTAAAAATATGTCCATTCGTAATAGAATTTGGGTGTATGTAACAACCTTTCTGACAAATTAAAACATCTTTAACTTTTTTTTTAGAAAGTACGTGAGCACTCTTTCTCATCGCCGTTTAAGATCTAGTACCCAATTAATTTGTCAGTATCATCGTACATGTAGCTCAAACTATTTTTACGTGCCCACTGGTTTTGATTTATTTATCAAGATTTTCATCAATTATGTTTTAATGTTGATGTAGACTTCATTCTCTTTGAGCCCTATAAAGATGTTATCTGGAGGTCTAACTATCACCTTTCAAAGAAGAGGAGCTCAGAATAAAATCAGTTCTATCCCCCTTGTGTTGTTTTTTTTACCACATGTACCACCTGGTTACACTTTCATTTTTAGTCATTTGTACCTAGTCAATTTATCATTCTGACCCTATTCCACCAACAACGGGGCCTTGTTGAGTCTTTCATAAACTCTCTTACATAATCAAATAGAATCAAGTTTTATGCACTTTTTTTGTGTCACTTAATTTTTTTTATCGACATCTCGCAGAGTTTCAATCATTTTCGTGCTAATCGAACTAGTCCAAGAAAGTGTTTTGGAGAGAAATAAATAAAATTACATCGCTTTTCCAAGAAAATAGTCAAGACACCTTAGCTCAGTAGGTATTTTATCTGTCTACTGAGTTTTGGGTCCTGGGTTTGATTTCAGGTATGGCCAAAAATTTTATCATTGATGAAATGATGGTTTTCTCTTTTACAGTGATAAATTAAGAGCTGGGGGTTGGATACTGTGTCTGTTCTAGATTTAAGTTAGTTTATAAATCGTGTGGCAATACAATCAGTTTGTTTAGAAAGTACACTTTAAGTAGATACTTCAAATACATGAAAAAAATGAAAATTCAAAACAAATAAAACAGTGTCAACAAGTAATATTTTACAAGATAAAAAAAACGAATCTCATATAGTGTCTTCGAAGAGATATATTTCTATTTTTCTATGAGTGTACCCTATTTAATGAGATAACCATAAATTATAAATCAGATGCTTCATATTGAGTATAATTATTATTAATATCCCTGTTAAGGTAAAAATCTTTGCTCGCACAACCGGTTTCATTTTATCTGTCGCAACCAATAGGTATCGAACGAGTTCTCAGTCAAATTAAGGACCAACAGGTTTGATCTTGTGACACTGGACAATCAGTGGCGCACCCACAGACCAAGGAATGGTAAATAATTTTAATGAAACAAAAACACATTTGAAGAACAACTTCAGTCCAATATTCACTATAAGAGTATTTTAAAAAGTACAAACATCTTTAAAAAAATACAAACATGTGGTCAACAGTAATATTATTTTTCTACAATATTAATGTTATTTTATAATTATTGACAAAATATATAAAAAGTGAAAGCTGTAGATCACATGACCTAATGCTAGAAAAATTGGACTGTATAAAAGAGAGCAATGAAGATGAGCTTAATGAAATAATCTTCAATTTATGACCAAACTTATGTTTAAAAATGGCCGTAAATTTCTTAAGTGGGGAAAAAGTATAGAAATAATAATAACCTGGATATATTTTATGCCCCACTTACCCCTCAAATTAAATTATTTGGTGCGCCAATGAAGCTCCTTTTTTTTTAATGGATAAATGTTTAATCACGTGTTTATGATTTTATTTCTTTGGAGTTTCTGTTTAACATGATTTTAATGGTTTGAAAACAATTTATTTTTACTAACTTTAAGAACTCAACGGTTTTAACCGGCTCAATTTAAAAGGTAGGGAGGTATATGTAGGCTAGTTTGGATAAAGTACCCATACGATAGCCTGTACGGGAGATTAGAAAAGTAAAATTTGTGAAAAATTACTCCCAGTGCACATGGCAGAGATTCGAACTCGTTACTTTTCATCTGAAGTTGAAAATCATGTTCCATTGATACAAGGGCTTTCGAACAAAAAAAAGTTTTTTAAAATAAAATTATTTTATTAATTTAGATAATTTAAATTTAATGAAATGACTAACTTAACAAGAACATAAAATTTCAAACATACACATACACTAACAAAGTACAAGATGTACGCCATTATAATTATTCACCAACTTTCTTACGAGCTGAAAAATCTGACAGTTATGAAAAGTTACTAGATCTACTTTCACGAATTAATTAAATTAATCCAAGTGATCTACAGCTGTCACTTTTGATACATTTTATCAATACCTATAAATTAACACTAATTCTATAATAAAATGCTGGCATAAAAAATATGTTTGTATTTAATAAAAGGTGCTTTAAATGCTCATTCATAAGAAAATCAAGTTATTCTAAAGTGTAAATAGATAATGACCTGGTCTGACACCTTAGCTCAGTCGGTAGCGTGTCTGTCTACTGAGGTAAGGGTCTTGGGTTCAATTTCTGGCATGGCTGGAAAATTTATTATTGGTGAAATGAGGGATTTCCCTTTCAAAGTGATGGATTAACATCCGAGGGCTGGATGTTGTGTCTTTGCTGGATTTAAGATAGTTTATAATTCGTGTGCTGATATAATCATTTGGTTCAGCAAGTGCACGTTAACTAGCCTAAAATAAATGAAAAATAGCCCACAGCACTGGTAAAGTGATATAGAAAGCTAATATTGCATTGCACTTAGTTGACATTGACGGACATGTGGAGATTTGAATCCCACCGGGTGTCCTTAGTGTGATTTTATAATCACTCTCGATAATAATACAATTTTTCAGCTTTACCCCTTGGATTAAGTTGTTGATAACCTGCATCTGTGAACACATGGGCAATGGGGTCGTGCACTTTACCTAGTTTTCCGGTGACCGGGAGGTTGGGTTTTAATTCCAGGCAGGTCTACCGAGGGTTGCGTTTTCCCAAATGTTTTCCACTTTTACTCGACGAGAATTCTAGTACTTTTCCTCCACATTATAGATAACTCATTCCTATCACATTAGTGTGAATACGAGGAGTGCCCGAATGGGTAGTAAAACGGGATGGACAGTAAAACTACAACTTAAAAAATCCGAATCGGTGGTCGAATGGTCTAATGCGTGAATCTTGTATTAAACTTGATTGCCGGTTATGTGAAGATCAGGGTTCGAATCCTATCTGGATGTATTGAGGGTGGTTTTTTCCTCATTAGTTTCCCATTCTTCCTCCACGACAATCAGGGTACAATGTCTCTAGTATTCTACCTTCCTTGTCCCTATTTCATTAGCGTAATTAATGTACGCATATAATACAAACGGGTAGTGAGACACGGAGAACAAATAAAAATAAACATATTGAAATGTAAAGCACACTGTTGAAACTCTTTAATCCGACTGGTAACTCCCGCGGTCTGGCTCGTTTTGAATCATCCGCCATTAGTTTGAGGAGCGGCCACCAGGACGGTGCTATTAGCAGTATAAAGGCGTCCAAATTGTTTACATCTACAGCCGAGTGTTTTGGTTATTTATTCTTGTTTTGTGTTGTATTCTGGCTGTATTTTAACCCTTAATTATGTCTTACAAGAGACCAAGAGTTGTGAGAGTTGGTATATTATTTAATATTTTAGGCTTTATTCTACCTTGTATGACATAGCAATAAGTACAGTAGCCCCATGACTTCTTTGGTGCTGACTGACAGCTCACAGCTGACAGCTGACGGCTTTGAAAAGTTACCATACCAAATTATGTATCCCTACGCCGAACCATATGATCTGCAAAAACATGTGTTTATCAGCTGTCACTTCTGACAGTCAAAATTTCGGTATATACCTAAATGTTGACTGTCAGAAGTCAGCTGTGAGCTGTCAGTCAGCACCGAAGAAGTTATGGGGCTACTATATGTAGAGTGATATGGTAAGACTAAGGGGTACCTATATAAAGGTTTCTTAGGAGTCAAATTCTGTGTTCCGGTACTTGTCAGGTCCCAAGGGTGCCGGACTAAAGAGTTTCATTCTCCACTCTAACTCTTTAATATGAGAGTGTATATTCCTGTCAGAGCCAATATCGACCTATTTTTATGGCTCTAAAGTGAAAAATGAGGACTTAAACAGAAAAGTACTGACCTGAAGATTTGCAACGTTTATTTAAAATAACAAATATTTTTACCGGAAGTCCAAAAGGTCACCCCCCTCCCCTCCTCCTCCTTCCACCAATACGCATCTCTTGAACCGTTTTAAAACTAAAATTAAAGTCTTATTGTGTTTTATTCATTTGAGAAAAATATGTATTTTATTTATTTTATACAAAGTATTTAATAAGGACAATATTTTTTCCCCCCCTATTTTACCTAGGAATTGCGCAATTTGCGCTCTGATTTTCTAGTTATTATTATTAAATGTAATACATTTAAAGCAGAATTAAAGATTTAATTGAGCTCTAATGGATTATTTTAGGTAAATTTAGAGATAAAATTAGACTCGCGAATTTCTCTTGTTTTCTCCAGAGTAGGTTATTTCTTTCTTACGTTCCATAGGACGTGCTTTCATAAAAAGAATTAAGTCCGAATATTGATAGACCCATAAAGTTGGGGGGGGGAAATCTCATCCACTCCAAACATAACTGTCAGCTCTAAACCAGCCAGAGAGGATTATGAGGATTACACATTTGCCGTGCAACCTGTTTTCTTGGTAACTTGCCAGCACCGGGCTCATTCGCGGGGGAACATTAAATCATTCCTTAGTTTTCATCACATTTCTGTGAGATTGACTCAAATGGCAGGCAGAGTTAAATTTAATTGTGTTTAGTAAATAGCTGATGACATGATTTCAAGCAACGCTTCAGTTTCTAACGGAATGTGGTCGTATCCGTCCCGGAGTCCTTGAGCTCGAGTCCTGGCCGGTTTATTATCCGACCTGATCGCACAGAATTCACGTGCGTCAGTTTATATCTCAATGCTAGATTTAAATATTTAAGTATATTGTGATCGTATGCCAAGTAGTCTCACGTTCCATACTAACGATTAGACTGGGTTTGATTTAAATCAAAGATAACTTATTAATAATTATGGTTAATTTATTCAACACTTTGATTCTGATTAGCATTTGATGAATGAATATAGATAATGTATATTGAGTTGGAGTGACTAGTTCATCTGCGCGAGTGTTTTAACACATGTCCGATCTATTTTCTTGTGATCAGTCAAGGAAATCTTTTAATAACTGTCCTATTCACAACTGCTAGTTTGTTTTTTTAAATGTCAGAATCGTAAATACAAAAAAAAAAAAATGAAGTGACGCCCCAGTACGTCCTTAATCGTAACTTATAAATTCTGCTTAATTTAACATGAAATATATATTATGCTTCAAGTTTTTACATTTGCTTGAAGAAAATAACTTTTAGATACAGTTAGTAAATATTTTAATTATCTTTCACCAGCATGGGTGGTCGAATGCGTTAACATGTGACTCTCGCATTAGACTGGGCAGCTGGTGACCGGGAGATTGGTTTTTCAAATCTCGGTCAAGTGTATTGAGTGCGTTTTTTCATAAATGGTTTTCCTTTCTCCCTCCTCACAAATGAGGGTACATTTTCTTTATACTAACTTTTAAATTCCTACCCCATTTGGGTAAATATGCAGATAGCCCGAACATAAAGTATGCCTAATAATAGGAGATAAAAAAATAACAAAAATTGTTTCATGTAACAATCACATTATTGTATTTTCAAAGCTATGTCTGGGGGATAGGCCTTTAATACTTGGCTTTGTTTAAATTTTATTTACATTCGGTGAGGTGAATATAGTCTTACCAAACTTTTCATATGAAGTAATTTTGCTACTATCATTAATAGTCCTATAGTAATAAATATTATATTGCATTATATTACTATTTATGGGCCTTACTAGAATAATCAACTTCATCTTCAAATTACAGACGTTATGATTCTAAAATATCCCTTGCGTTTCTAATAAGTATATGTTTCCTTGTGAACGGGTTGAAAACACTAGACCGCATCAAGATGCAATACCACTTCCTTTGCCAAGTTTCACCACTGAATATTAACAAGTCTTTATTATGTCTTGATTCGCACCAAACTTGAATATGTTAATGTTATTCAATTATCTTCAATGAATTTCTTATGTGGAAAATTGTTCAAGGTATCCGCTTGGGTGGTAGAATTGTCTAAGGCGTCACTCACAATATATTGGACTGTCCGAGGATGGGGAGATCGGGGTACGAACCTCGATAGGTTACATTGCCTCTAAAATCAATCCCTTTAAGATTAGCGTAGTTAAGAATAACACGAATGGGTTTCCAAAAGAGATGCTAGAAAAATATATATTGTTATTATAACTATTATTATTATCACCACGTCTTACTACCCGTTCGGGTTATACGCACTTACGCTAACGTGTAATGGTAGGGTGATTGTGAGATGAAATGGAG